>CM053514.1:6739204-6757619 GCA_028627145.1 Eidolon dupreanum
GATTTGGAGATAGAGGAAAAGAGCATGGGGAGAGGGAAATGAACAATATATTAGGGGAAAGAGCATAAAGAAAACCCTTAATTTTGATAGAATAAAATAGAAATACGTTTAAGGATGTATGCTAATGTAAAGTAACCAACAGTAGAATAAAAAGATGCATAATAAAAGTTGTCAATTAATTTGGAGGAAAGGGAAAGTATATATGTTTCTCTTATATTCAGGATTACAAAACTCAATGATGTATTTGCCTATTAAGAAAACACGAATAAATTCCAAAAAGACAGATATTATGAGCAGCATTTTCTAATGTCAAGATCAAAATGACTTCTCATTACACATAACTCTACCCCTGAAAATTTTATCTTCAATATAGTAGAGGCTTCATACAGTAGAGGCTTGTTTTTTTCTGGTTAAACTCTGAATCAGAAATTAAAAATTGAAATGAGAAATTATCTAGAAACTAACAAAAAAAAAACAATTCATATTAAAACCTCATACAACTAAAAAGGGCTTTCAGAAATATTTCTATTTCTAAAATACTTTTACTATATTTTAAAATTGTAAAACTGAAAATAAACTAAGTAGCTTAATATAACTTAGTACTAATAAATTAGTAATTTTATTTACAACTCTAAAGTAGCTTCTTTGAAATTATCTATTAAATACATGCCCTTTTAACTAGCCTAACCAAGGTACAAAAGTATAAGGCAAAAATATACAATATTAGGAAAAAAAGCAATATAACCAAAGATATTAAAATGATTAAAATAGTTTTAAGAAAATATTACATGCAATGTAATGAGAATTAGGAAATTTAGAGGGAAAGAATTATTTTCTAGCAAAATACAAATTTGCAAAATTGACTCAGGAAGTAGAAGAACTAATAATCACAGAAGTCAGAAAGACAGTCAAAGATGTACCTTAAAAAGGGCAGATGGTTTTGATGCAGGACAGGGCAAACTCCTCCAAGTGGGGGGGACTCAAGCCCTGCACTGAGAGGGAGCTCCTGGCTGAGCTCAGGAAAGAACTCAAAGCGCGCAGGAGTCAGAGTCAAAAGGCAGGTCTATTAGAGAACGGGTAACACTCCACAGACAGAGCGTGGTCTCCTCTCAGAGGCAGAGTGAGAGAGCCTGAGAAACTCAGAGGGACAAGACAGTGAGAGGGACAGAGTAAAAGACACCAAGGTGGACCCCTGCGTGTTCGGGGAATTCAGTTTATGTATCATTTTTAGTTACTGTGAATTATAGTTTAAAGACTTCATTTACCCATTTTCTTTTGATGATATGGAGGACATACAGTAGGAAAAGGTAAAGAGTATGCAGCATGAAAAGGTAAGAATATGTAGCATGAAAGGCCTGCTGGAAATTCCCAGAGTGAATGATTTTATTTTGTGTAGGGCGTGACTTAAAGACCCTGTCTTCCCTTCGAGGGCGGGTAAATGGTTTGTTAGCAATTCCAGAAGAAATCTTTTTGTTCTGCAGGTTTCCTCATGGTCTGGCTGCAGGGCTGATTAGCACACTGCAGTCTCTGATCATAGCTTGATTTAACATTTAGTTTTCTTGCCTCTTCCCTACATTAGTTTTATAATCGAATTCTATCTGACATGAGAAGAACAGTACTTCCTGGGTTATTCAAATTATTCCAGAACAGAGAAAGGATGGAAAGCTTTCCAATTCATTTAGTTAGCAGCATCGTTAGCTAACATAAACCTGGTAGTAATGTTTTAAAAACAACCCACGATTAAATAGTTAAATCCAGCAACAGTAGAAATCAATGATTCAACTAAAACATTAGAAAATCTATCAATATAATTTATCAACAAATAAAAAGGTGGAGAAAGCATTTAATAAAATTAAGCTGTTATTTTGCTTTAAGTAAAAGAAGAAGAAGAAAATGACAAACACACAATACATATGATTTACTAAAACGAAGCAAGGATCTACGAAACAGTGAAATACCAAAGACACAAAACAGGACAGTCATGCTCCTGACACCACTATTATCTACATCGGTTTAAGTTTAACAATAATGCAGTAAGACAAAGAAACAAAACAAGCACACACACTAAAAAACATCATCTTCATTTGCGGGTGACAGTTATATATCTAGAAAATCCAAGGACTCATCTAGAACTGATAGCTTCTCTTTATGCCAGCAAAACCCATTTGAGATTCAAATGATGAAAATAATGCCATTCATAACAGCAGCAAAACTACAAAATGCCAAAAATAATCTTAATAAATTTAACACTAAATATATAAGTTCTTGATAAATCAAAACAAATAGACAAATCATATTTCTACAACGTTGAACAAAAAAAAGTGTACATCTTCCTTAGAGATGTATTCTTTATTAAAAGGTAAAACATGTAGAGTCCAGTTGAGTCTTATGTTAATGAATAATAAACTATTCACTCATCTATGCTCTATATATAATAAACATACTATAACTGAAATTAGAGAGTAGAACTTCGTAACAGAGGCCTTCACTATGAGAATTCTACAACATAAAACCTAACAAAACGAACTCATTTTTTTCCCCTCTAAAACCTGGGGAAGAGAAAATTATAGTCTTTTGTTGCTGAGGCTTATAAGAGTAGCTATCCTCACTCTAAATCCCTTTCATCTACTATTGTAATGTTGATAATAAACTAAGATTATGTATTTCAAATTATACATGTGCCACAAACAATATGTTTTAGTGTATCCTAGTGCTATTTAAAATCAGAGAACACATAGAACACATTAGAAAATTTTGGAAGGAAATTCTTTTACATCACAACAAATAGGAACGTTAACATTTCAAAACAATTTTGAAGAAATGAACGGTTTGCCTCTTACAATTAAGTCTCCAGGTTAAGCTTTTACTCTTCTGTATGATTTACTGACTGACTGATGCATTCAAATTTTATACTTTGGGTTGTAACCCAATACCATACTACATTAATTTTGTTGCTCAAATTGTTCACTGCGAGCTCTTTCAGGTTGACTCCTTGTCCCTCTGGGCACACCCTCATCTTCTGGGTTTCTGAGTACCTTCTTGCTTTAGGACCAAACAGGATCTCCAGGCACTTCTTTTCTGTCTCTGCTCCAGCCCTAGAATCAGCCATTTCTCCAAGGAATCCTGGTTTTTTCTAACAGAGAATGGTATTTAGAAACCAAGATCCGAGTGTCAAAGACTTTTTGGTTACAAATAGGTATCTCATACTAAAAAAGCATTACAAGGAAAGACCTAGGAATTGAGGTGAATGCTAAGGAGTACAGTTTAAAGGAATTAAGATAAAAGGCGGTGTTGAGAGGTCTGGAATCCTGAAGTTCCCAAAATCAGTCTAGTGGTAAATGGAAAAAGTCAAGCAAATCATAAAGACTATAAATATTTACATGGCAAAGGAGTGGGACTGTCTAGAATGTTTATCACTTTTAATGTTATGTTATTTTAATACAATGTTTAAATGTTAAGAGTTAAATACAAATCCCCCAAAGGCAAGGCCAGTGTGTTAATACTGCTTGCCCTGAAACCAAACCGCTTGGTGGCTGGGAAGATACTCCCCAATGCCACCTTGCAGGCAAATCCAGGGTAGCGTTTTGAATTAGCAGGACCAAAGTGACTTAAATGGAGGAGAAAAAACATTTTTTAAAAAAGTTATATGAGTAATAAATGGTTATTGAAAAATTATCCACAAATCACTTCTTTAATAGTCCTCTCTAAAATCTTTCTTGAACTCAATAAAATATTCAATGACCCTCAGCAAAAATCCTTACTCCTCTGTTTGGGAAAAATCCTTTTTAAAAAATCACATTTCATCATTTTCACACTTGCAAAGATCAACATCCCTGGCATGTTGTTTAGAGCAGCTAGGTGCTCTTTTATACTCTCTTTACCCCCAAATAGAGTCACTCCAGTCAATCCTCAAGTCACCTATGACTCCCTCCCTCCCCATTTCCAGCAATCGCTAAACCCAATTCATCCTTTAGAACCCCTCTGTGTGATAGCTGTCTTTCTCCTCCTGTGGTTACATGTCCTATAACCACTTCCCACAGAAAGTACCACACTATTCTCCAAATTGGTCTTTAAAGAAATTTTTTCCCTTACAAACATTTTGCATATAAATGCGAGATTAATCTTCTATATTCCAAATAATTTATAAAAATACTTTTCATTATAAAAGCCCTAATTTAGTTTTTTACCTTCAATTGTTTTTTATCATTCTCCCTTGTCCCAGATTATACCTGCTTAATTGTTATACCTGCTTAAACACACCCTCCATTTCTCTCCAAATCTTATTAATCCTTTTAACATCGAGATTAAATGTCTAAAGAGAATAATTTATCTTTTGCCATATATATACATATAAAATATCTTGTGAAAGGGCAAAACTGTTGACAGGCATGGGCTGAGTCCTGGCTTTGCTCTTACAGAGAGGAAACATAAACATAAGGTAAATTTGGAAATGCATTTGATTAATATCTATCTTAGAATTCCTTTAAAATGAGATTTTGTCAATACCACACCTTAGCTAAAATTAAGAACAAGGCAGGGGGGTAAGGGAATTCTTTTCTCTTTGAGGAAAGTAATATTAGTTCACCTGGTTTTTTGTACTCCAAAAGTCTTTATAAGGTCTCTTTTATTTCCTCTTCTGATTTCTTAAAACCAAGAAAGCTTACTTTGAATGTTGGAATGAAAAAAATTATTATTGAAAGTGATACAAGGATAAGAACACAAAAGTCAAGGTTTATGTAAAGATCTATGAAATAAAACAAATTAAGAATCAGTAAATTTTTAAAAAGTCATCTTTCTCAAATTTTATTAATACAATAAGAAATGAAATCAGAAACTTACTTCATGCTTTAGAGATCAGAACTTCCTTCTCAATGAACTATGTATTTTTATTCCAATTTCTATTCTATGTATCTTCTTTTTTAATAAGCCATAGGAAAAAATGTACCTCAAGATAAACATTTATCTATGTATAGTCAGCTTTTTACATTTCTATTTCTATACAGAAAATATAAGGATCTATGCTTCTATAAAGATTAAGCAATCTGTCTATCATCAAATTTAGACTTCAGATTTCGGCTGTGTAGGTAAGTTACCACATTACTTATAACAGTAGGAAAGTATTTTTTCCTAAGTTGTTCCTCTTAATTGTCACATCATGTGAGAGCAGGCGGTTTTCTAATTATCCTCCACCTCCCATTTCTCCATGTTATAGAAACTATTATTGCCACATAAGGCTTTTAGACATCTAATTTGGAATTAAACAATGGGCTTTTAAAATATTAAAAAATTTTAGATTTGTTAGCATGTTAAATATGGCACCTACTACATATTTACCAAAGTCAAAGGTAATATTTCTTAGTAATAACTATAGATTATGTTACTTAGCATTCACCATCTACAAAAAACACAATTTCCCATTTGCTTCGCACAATAACGCTATGAAAGATAGGCGCTATTTCTCGTCCTAAGTTTACAAGAGGGAAATAAAGACCAAGATAACACAGTCATTAAGTTAAACAGAGATCTGAAAGCAAGCTGAATTCTAAGTTTGTATTTTGTACAAAGTGTTGTTCTTTATAACACTTCAAATGCAAAATGGTGCTTTTGAGCAGCTATGTTATCAGAAGGGCAGTAAAATTTATCCTAATGCAATATAAAATAGGTGTACAATTCTGGTAACTGGGTAAGACTATAACTAAGGTGAAGTTTCTTGAACGACCATTTCTGATCATTACCTTTATAAAGTAAACATATGCTTATTTTTTATTCATTTCCTATCCATCCTTTCATAATTTTAATAATTTGGAAATAAACATATTTATAGTTTTAAAGTTCCTAGACTGGTAATTCTAATCATATCTGCTGACTCACTGCTCATATATTTAAAATTTTCATCACAAGTTCATTTTTAATAGGTGACTGTATTTTTTTACAGGAATTCCAAGTGGGTTTTTTGAACAGTTTTGTTTTTATTTTGCCAACCTCTTCTGGGATATCATCCACTTATATTATACATCTATAATATAAGGGATTTGACACTTTCTACTGCATTTAATTTCATCGCATGGCATGATGGTCAACTTATAGTACAAAAAATAACTTTACTTCAAGGCCACCCCATGATATAATCCTTATGAAGTCATTTAAAACGACAATCAGAAATCACATTTAAGTTAAAACTCAACCACAGAAATCACCAATGCAAATAAATGAACAAAGACATCAAATCAGATAAAAGAACTCTTCTACAGAAGGCCAAGTTCATAGAAACTCAGGCAATGATAACTCCTCCTTATTCAGAATTCTGCTTGGTGGTTGCTGGCAACATTTTTTTTTACCTCAATTATAAGAGATATGCCCATTCAGAAAACATCCTGAATTCAGAAAGATTAAAATAGGGTACGGGGTCATAAAACCAAGAAAATGTAGTATGTAAGGCAGAAAGCAAGTATATAATGTAAAATGAAAACCCCAAACAGCTGAAAAGCCTGACAGTATCCAGAGGGAGAAATATGCTCTTTCTGCAATCACACTGCCTGGGAAGTCGGGTCGTGAGGAGGTGCGCGTGCACCCTGGAAGGCAAGGCTGACTGCCTGCTGAAATCTACCTGCAACACTGGTGAGTGGGGCCAGATACGTTCTCCTGCAGGCAGCATACAGGTTGGGATCCTTTCTCCTCACCTTCTTTACGCAAGCTCCCTTCCAACTGACTCAATGTGTCTTCAAATATGTTAACTTGAACAGAGTTTGAGAGTCACATCTTACTCTGACCATAGAATTAGTTACTTCTTTCTGATGCTTTTGAAAAGGTTTTGCTTTGATCCACTGTATGAATTTATAATGGACTCTCAGAAGACAAACTTATTTCAAGTTATACCTCCTCTAGATACATATGGACACAAATAGTACCAACTACAAATAAAATAAAGATTTCTTAAATACAAATCTTACTGCCCTTAATCACAAAAGTCTAAAATAAAAACTGAACTGTATATGATACGGAACATGCTATACATAATCCAGTGAAGTTTAAAGACCGAAATCATCAAGACTAAAAATTTGCTAATGATTATTTTATTTCATTTTTTGGTTTGTTCTAAACATTCAGAAGATGAGGAACAAGGAAATGAAGAGAGACACTATGCTCATAACATTTATATTAGGTTCATAGACTATACAATGAATTTCTAGGTTCATGAACTAAAGAATGAAATATATGAAATAGGGAAAAATACATAAAGCAGGCAGGCTCTGACTTAAGGGCAATCTATATAGATGAACACTCATTGTGGCATCTGAAGTTTTCCTTCCTGCCAATGTACCACTTGCAATAGATAACCACTCACATCATCCTGAATCATTCTCCACCACTTCCTTGAGCCGCCTACCTGAACCTCTGCAGAGCCAGCTGCCCAAACCCTGAGAACTTCCACCTAACCAGTTAATTTTTTCTTCAGTTACTAGGACTCGGCTATTTGGATATATTACAGAATTTTTAAAAAGAAAGAAAACAAAGTGAAAGAAGGAAGGAAGGAAGGAAGGAAGGAGGGAGGGAAGGAAGGTGGGTGTTGTGAGCTAGCGTGGACACCAAACCAACATTTAAAATATCACCTCTGTTAGTATGAATTTGAAACTCCAAAATCACCAACTTAAAATCAAATTTCTGAAATTCATCCTATTCTGGAGTTTGACTATAAGTATATTCAGAATGCAAAACAAGTCAAACTATTCTTGCTAACTGTAAATGTTTACAGTTAAATTAATATACATTTAACAAATAAAATTCAAAATATCAGATCTAGCTACTTTAGATAAGGCTGCAAAAGGTATAAATTAATAAGCATTCTGTTGAATAAGAATTGTCTTGAGTTTTTAAAAAAGAGACAACAGGCCAAAAATGGAGTCACTTGTGTCAAGTCTCAAGTCAGCAGAGTAAGGCTTGATACCTAAGCTAACTGCAGTTCCCGACTCTTTCAGGATTGTAACCTTTAACCAGTTAATCTAGTTAACACTAGCAAGGTCATCCAGGGCAGACCCCTGCCTTCCCCTAAAGGAAGGTGACACAGCCTAACACCATGGGCTCTTTGATAAGACTTCCTTGCCCAGCCCCCACCTTCTGCCTATAAAAGCCTTCCATTTCGTTATCTGCTAGATGGGATGGTGTGCCCTATTCACAATTCCTTGAATAAAGCCACTTAGTTCTTCAAATTTATTCAGCTGAACTTTTAAAAAAAACACATTATTAATACACTTTAGAGGCCCAATCTCTCTGATGGATATCTTCTATGGAATAAACATCTAGGAATTCAAATATGAAGTTGTGAGGAGTCTAGGTGATGAAAAATATTATGTTTCAGATATTCCCTGACTCATCTTGCTCTAAACTTTATAATAATCCTAGATGCCTTGCCTGGGTGTTCAAGAGGCCAATTTTCACACAGACTCATCACCTGTGACAGGTGAGATCTGGGGCTGAGGGCTAGCAGAATATGCTACCCTCAAATATGCCTCTTTGGTATAAGGATTATTTTAAGACTGAGAAAGAGCAGACATGAGAAGCTCTGAAAACAGAGTTCAAGTTACCCTTCTGTAAGCAAAACTTACATTTATAAGGGAAATCTCCATTTGTAAGGTGTCCCTCCCTCTCTGTACCAGGAAGAAAAGGATGACTGCAGATCTCAAGCGAGTATTACAAGAGAATCCAACTCAGTGGGGAAGGCACCAACTTAAATCAGCATAACAAACCCTTGTTTACTCCAACATCCCTGGTAACCTCCCAAACTGGCCTCCCCACCCTCATTTTATTCCTTTTTAGTTGAAGATGATATTTAAGCCCGCATTCTAAACCAACCTCAGAGATTTGCTCATTTTTCCCTGGGCACCTCCCATGTACACAGCAGGTATACACGTTAATAAACTGTTGCTTGTTTTTCTCTTGTTAATCTGTCTTTTGTTGCAGGGGTCTCAGCCCAGAACTCAAAAGGGTAGAGGGATTTTTTCCCTCCCCTACAAGGGCTCCACCTTCAAAGCAGAGTGCTGCCAGAGTTCCCACATGCATGTGTAGGGAAGCACATGACCAGCATGCCACCTCTCTGACCTCGACTGGGCAGTCAAAGCTCCTTCCCCTTCATTTAGTTGGCCACTGCCAAGTTTTAAAACTTTAAGAACCGTATATTATTTTTATGTGGAAGCTGTTTTGTGCTTCTTGTGAGTGTTTATAGAGAACTATATAGAGAGCTAATATATATTTAGCAAATTAAAGATTTCAGATCTACCTACCTTAAAGTAGGTAGCCATTCTTAAGAATGGCTGCAACTTTATTCACTTTTTGCATTAAGTTTACTAACTTCTAAATTAGAACACTGTCAAGTATTTTAAATCTAAATTCTTGGTTTATAGTATCCCCAAGCAGAAGGTTATATACTGGATCTTTAAGATACCACATAAATGATCTAGTAGAAAACTTGAATGACTTGAGTACATTAAATCTGGAAATTAAAAACTGCCAAATATCAACACACGAAGAGACTGTATTGTAGATATATTACACAAAAAGTAAATGTACAGAATACAACATTGTATTCCTGTATTCAGTACATTTAGTATGCTAACATATGGCCAAAGGAAACACATTTATACTTTTAAAATTCAAGGTCAGCGTATTAAGATTTAAAGATACCTGTGTAAACATAATAATTATGAAGGGTAATGATAAGATAATGGAGTCAGTATAAGAAACACGCCCAATCACTTTTACCTCAAATTTTGAACCTTAAATAACTAAATTTCAACTAGATTATGCAAAGTAGCCAATTCAATTTCATAATGCAAAAAGGTTTGGCTATAATAACAGTTACATTTACTAAAAGCTACTTTTCCTTATTCACTGGAAAATGGGAAAAAGCGTTCTACTGTCACCACTATAATAGTGTGGCTGAAGTACTACCTTATTAGAGAGACAGGGAGAGATTCCTAAATCAATTTGCAAAAAAAGCCACTCAAAGTAACATGTTCATTTCAATGTTAAATTCTACCCCTCCCAACTTTTTCTTTAACCTGTAGAGAAATCTCGGACTGTGAAGTAGGTGCTATGTTGACTAACTTTTGGGTGATCCTAGGTTGTAACACCCATCTCTGCTTTATTCGTTGTTATATCCCAAATTCCTAACACTATACTTCATGATTTGAAAGGTACTCAAAGACATTGGTTGAATGAAATCACTCTTTCAATTGGCTTCATGGTCTACTAGTACTCTTCCTATTTATTCTATTTCGAACCAAATTTTACACTAGAAAAATCTGAGATTTCTCATAGGATTTTGAAGTTTGTCTATTGGTGAAATTTTGAAAAAAAGCTCTTTTTTTCCTTTATTTTATTTCATCTATTTCAAGTCAGGAAAGAACTATGATATTTTTTTTTCAAGTCTATTTCAAGTCTCTCCAAAGGTTTTGAATATCCAGAGACTGTGGACAGGAAACAATGGCATAGCCAAATCACCAGACCAAACTAAAATACTAGTTGGCCTCTAGAGTTCATAGATGGTCTCTCCTTGCCTTTAAATTTTACCTGATACATGAAATGCAAAAACCTAAGGCAATCCGAACTTAAAATATTATTTTAAAGCACCAGACTTACCATTATAGGTTATTCTTGGCTTTGTTAAACACATCACAAGATGCAAATCCATTTCATCTGAGGGTACAAATTTTGAGCATACAGGGCACTTAAATCCTAAAAAGTAAAAGAAAACCAGGTTACTTAACTATTTGGATATCCAACTATGTTTTTTAAAAAAGCATAGAAGGCAAAAAGCATTCCAAACTTCAATATTACACTTACAATAATATACTACTTATGTGGAACTTAAAGCTGGAAAAGGAATTTGTGACTGTAATATCTGACTTAAATCAGTTTATGAAGATCATACCATTTCAAATAAACCAAGTTCAAATGAGGAGAATTTGGTTCACTACGAAACTCCCATAGCTTTTTTTGGTGTATGCATCCAATCATTCTCATTTCTGTCTAATTTTTTTTATATTAACCTGAACTTTTGATTTCATTATAATAGCTTTGTATTCTGACCATCCTTGTGGCAATTACATTCCCCAGCTTGGTATATACTACAGTTTGAGTCACAGGTTTTATAGCTGGATAGATAGTACCTTAGAAACTATTCTAGAAGTTACATTGACCTTTCAAAATTTTTCCTGATGAAGAAAGTGAAGCCTTTCAGAACAACAAACTCAGGTCTAGCATCTAAGACTTCTGACTTTGGGTACAGTGGTCTTTCTGTCACACCATGCTACCAAAGTCACAACACAAATAGAAAACAGCATCAAAAACGGAAGATTTCTCAAATTTTGACACTTCAATATTACCTACTTTCCTACAATATTCATTCAGTCTGAACTACTAAGTGTTTGCCTAAAGTACTCTGTTAAATAAAAATCAACTGGTACACTGAGGGAGAGAGTATATTATGTATTCAGCTCTAACCTGCCTCCTCACTTACCAAGGGGAACTGTCTGACCCGCAGTCCCCTGCTGTTTCCCTGCTACCTTACCGTTCCCTTCTCAGACATCTCCAAGTTGCCTGAGCAGTGCTTACCACATGATCCAAAAAAGCCAATTTATAGTTTGGCTAGGAACAACAGAAGTGACACAAAAAGATGGTCTGAGCTAATCCGTTTTTGTTAGAAATGTGACTAAAAAACAGCAAGAGAGTACATGGGTCAGCTGTCAAACGCTGAAGCAGAAAGGTCACATGGAGCTAAGAGAGAGACTGGCGTGTCTATCCTGCCTCATTAGTAAGCTGAACTTACAGGAGAATAGAAACTATTGGCAAACGGAAAAATGGTTCACATGGAGATCTTGGAGCAGACGTGCAGAGGAGCAAAAGTGCCAGGTAATAAGAAGGCTGGTGAAAGAAACCAGCCCTGACAGTTGCCTCAGATTCTGGTAGCACTCTGCTTCCAGACACGTGTTTTTACAGACACTCACTTCCTTTGTTGTGACATGAAAGTCACTGACACCAAATGAGTCAAACCAGAATATCTTAGGCAGAACTTTATACAAATTAGGAAAATACGTAGGTACTTAACCCAGGTATTCAACTTGCTAAATGAAAGACATGGTTTTGAACACTGTATTGAATGCATTTTAAAAAATTAGAAATTCAGGTGGTTCTTTGTATGTACTGTTCTCTCTCCTTAGGCTTTGCTTTCTCTCTCTATTAAGACATCATTAACTCATTCCAGACTGGCAAAAAGGCCAAAGTTTGACAATGCATTGTTAGTGAGGCTGTGGGGAAACAGGGACTTTAACACATTGCCAGTGGGAGTGCAAAATTATACAACTTCAAAGAGGTGATATGGTAACATTTAACTAAATTACATATGTATTTATCTCAGCAATACCATTACTAGGATCTCACCCTGAGGGTATGTCCCCAACAATACCAAAAAACACATGCACAAATAGAGGATTCTGGAACAAGGACAATAGGAAGCACTGGAGGAATCTGTCTCCCCACCAAGACAACCGCACTGGCAAAATCTATCTGAGGTTACTGTTTCGGAACCCTGGAGTCTATTGAGGGCTCACAACTTCCAGGGGAAGACTTGGACAGTAGATTGTGGTTAAGTTCAGCTCTTAGCACAGTAGCAGATCCCTTCCTCCACCAGCAGCCACATGACAGGCACCTGTTCCGGGCACAGCTTACACACAGCTTGCAGGAGCCAGGATGGGCAAAAAGACTCTGTCCTCCGAATATTGGGAATGTATGTTCTGATTGCTGCTTCTGATTCAAGAAGCGCAAAAAAAAAAAAAAAAAAAAGGCAGTCACTGTTGCTGGACCTCTTCATCATTGTTTAAGCTCCTCCTACTCTGGCTGGAGAGACTTCAAAGCAATTTGAAGGGACTGCTCCTTTTTTTCTCTTTTGTTTTTCTCTTTTTCCCCTTTTGGGAGCCAGATATTAAAGACTAAAGGACATTCAAAAACAACTGCATATAAGGAGGAAATGAGAAAGTGACTGTGCATGCTCAGGGGAAGACTCAGAAAAGATTCGAGAAGATTTCAAGTTTATATCTCAGGCTAATGATCCTCAGCACAAAGACAGCTTATAACACCCCAAAAAGCAATAATAAAAACCCAGCATACCATGGGAAAGGGAAAGAATCTGATTTCCAGAGCTACCACTTTATTAGATTCAAATGTCCAGTTTTTAACAACAAAAAACAGCAGGCATACAAAGAAACCAGAAAGTATGACCCATTCAAAGGAAAAAACAAATCAACAGAAATTGTCCCTGAAAAAGACCTGATGACAGATATACTAAATAAAGACTTTAAAATGACTGTCTTAGAAATACTTAAAGAACTGAAGATGTGGAAGAAGTCAAGGAAATGATGTATGAACAAAATGGAAATACCAACAGATAGAATACCTAAATAGAAATCTAAAAGAAATTCTGGAGCTGAAAAGTAAAATACATGAAATGAAAAAAAAATCACTAGAAGGATTCAAAGGCAGATTTGAGCAGGCAAAGGCAGATCTGAGCAGGAAGAAGAAAGAATCAGTGAACTCGAAGATAGGACAATGGAAATTATCATGTCAGGAACAGAAAGAAAAAAAGACTGACGTTAACAGAGCCTAAGTGACCTGTGGGATACCAACGAGCAGACCAATATATGTATTGTGGGAATCCCACACGGATAAGAAAGGGGCAGAGAGAATATCTGAAGAAATAATGCCTGAAAACTTCCCAAATTTGATGAAAGACATAAACATCTAAGAAGCTCAATGAACTCTGTGTAAGATGAGTTCAAAGGGAGCCACATCAAGATATATTATAATCCAACTTTCAGGAAACAAAGACAAAGAGAGAACCTTGAAAACAACAAAAGAGAAGCAAGTCGTCACATAAAAGAAATCCACAGTAAGATTATAAGGAGATTTCTCTTGAGAAATTTGGAGTCCAGAAGGCAGTAGGCTGATATATTTAAAGTGCTCAAAAGAAAAAAAAAAAACTAAAAACTTAGAATCCTCTATCCGCCAAAACTCCTTCCAAAGTGAGGGAGAGATTATGAAATTCCCAGATAAACTAAAGCTGAAGGAGTTCACTATCACTAAAGCTGCCCTAGAAGAGATACTCAATGGAGTCCTGCAAGGTAAAATGAAAGGACACTCAAGAGTAACTCAAAGCCATATGGAGAAATAAAGATATCCAGTTCAATGGAGGAACTGTACTTGAGAAGCTTCATCCATATCTGGACCCGACTCTGATAACAATATCTGGACTTCAAATTGATGCCTTAACAGGATGTGACTGTGTGGAGAAGAAAGTGAGTACATTTTATGTATGGGGGGGGGTGTGAATGTGGTGGCCAGAAGGCAGACTGTGGTATATGTCTCCAAAACTGGCTGCTATCAATTTCATGCATCTTGCTCCTCACATTAAGAGAAGGAGACTAATTCTCACCTTGAATCTGGGCCAGCCTTAATGACTTGCTTTATCAACAGACTGCAGAAGCCAGGTTCTGGGATTTCTGAGATAAATCTTAGAGAAGCTCCGCAGCTCCCATTTGGGCCTCTTGAAATACTCACTTTTGGGACACTCCCTCTGAGAATCCGGCTGACATGCTCTGGGACGCTCCATTCACATAGTAAAGTCACAGGTAGATATTCCAGCTGACAGCCCGAGCTTAGCTCTGAGCTGAAAACCAGACAACTGCCAGACATACTGAGTGAGCTACCACGGGAGTTACTTTGAACTTTCAGATGAACTTTCTAGCCCTAACTTCCATCTGCAACTGCTTGAGAAAATGCCAAGTGAGAAACCCTGAACCCCATCAACTGATCCCAGTCTACACACACAACCTTGAGAGAAAATAAATTTATTTTTTAAATAAAACACACACACACAGTAATTTACTGTGGCACTCTTTGAAATAACACCATATTAGAAACATAACAGAGCTGGTGAATAAACCATTATGCATCTACACAATGGACTACTACACAGCTATAAGAAAAGAAATGAGAAAGGTCTCTAAAAAGTGATATGGAGAAGGATCCAGGCTTTATTAAGTGCAAAAATAGCAATATGATGAAGAATCAATGTTATGCCAACTATTGTGCAAGAAAGAAGAGTAAATAATACACATATACACATGTATCTGCAAAAAGAAAAACAAAAATAAACTTCAAAACTAAGGTTTTTGTACATGTTACCTACTGGTGGTGAGAATGTGGTAAAAAACACTGGGAAGAAGGCGCTCCTGAATATACGTTAGTGAAGTTTCTGACTTTTGAACAATGCTAATGATATATGAATTCAAATATAAAAAAGCAAACAAGGATTAGGGGGAAATCTCTGCTGAAATTAAATATAAATGAAAACAAACGAATTTAAGTATATATCAAATGGATAGAAATAACACACACAGTTCAGTCCACTAAAAGGGCCTAGAAGCAATAACGCCTCAGCAGCAAAAAGCACACCCAGCCCCCAGAGCTTGGGTTTCTAAATATCATTCCACCATGAAAAGAAACCAAGACTCCTTGGAAAATGGCTTGTTCCAGGTTTGGGGCAGGGAAAGTGCAAGGTGAGCTTAGAATATCTCGTGCCAAATGAAGGGAGTGCTCAAACATTAATGTGCACACACAAAAAGGCACAGAAGCCAGCTTGAAAGGGCTTCTCCTGGCCAAATGTGGATGATCTGAGAACCAAAATGAATAATATGACAGACCACAGTATAGAAAATTTAAGAAGAATGCAAAAGTACATACAAATAATTACATACTCTCAAAGGATCAACCCAAGATCACTTAACAAAGATAAACAGGTACTTTTTAAAATGGCCACGCTGGCTGGCATCACCTTAAACAAATGTTCAAACTTAACATCACCAACCACAGGGCAAGCTAGCATATGTGCTGCCTCATGGGAATCACGGAGGACGTGATACGTACATATATTCCTGTAAAATATAATTTGAACCTAATTATGAGGAATTTTTTAAAAGCCTCTAACATATAAGATGCACACAATGAGAGAAACAGAAGAAAATGTCAGCACTGCTAACCCTCCAAAATCTTATAATTATAAAATTTCTATATTGTTTTCTATCCATTTATTTGCTTTTGTTACTATTTGTTTGTTTTGGTGTGCATCTTATATATTCGAGGTTTTTTCCAAATGTCCTCAATTGTTCCAACAATTCAAGATGGTATTGCATCAATAAGACAAGAACAGGGAGCTATAAACTAGAAACAGAGAAGTAAACAAAAGCTCTTGAAAATTAAACTTTTGATAGAAATTAAGAATACAAATAGACAGAATATTAACTTTAGATAATACTAATATCAAATAACAATAATAATTAACATTTTCTATGCACCAGAAAATTACCTAACCACTTCGGATGAATCAACTTATTTATCCTCACATCCTTTGAGTTAAAAACAGAAAGGGTAAGTAACTTATACAGGGTCGCACAGCTTGAAATTGGCAATGCCAGTATTCAAACAGAACTTCTGGCTCCAGAGCCTAAGTCCTTAACTATTACTCTACACATCTCTTAATCTCATAGGAAGCAGAACCAAAAGTCAAACAGGAGGGTAAATAATAAAATCAGATCAATCCAGGTAATCCAACCAACCAAAAAGAGACTTAAGAGGAAGAAATTACCAAAGACATAATTTTCCACACTGAAGTTCTTGAGTATTATAGATGAAAAAGGGTTGTGTAATGATACTCACAAGTTCAGTGATGGAAAGTAACATCACAGGGTGATCTGACCATAAATTCTAACTGGGCGGGTCATGGTGAGTAGTCACACCCAGGTATATAATTTATTTATTTATTTATTTATTTTGGAAAAGGTTTATCTTTCCCTTAAGCAGGTCTTGTCCATTGTTCTTGTGCATCTAGGTTAACATACCTTTGAAATGCCAGAGTAATCCTTTCTCAGACCTCTGAAGAATAACCACCCTCGAGAGAGCACATAATCTTGTTAACTATCCTGTAATCCAATCCCCATCTTGCTTCCCGCTCCCCCCACCCCCACCTCATCATTTAATCTTCCTTATTTCCCCTCCTTAAATCCAAAGGTATAAAAGAAACTGCAAAACTCATTCTTGGGAGCATTTGAGATCTTGCTTCCCAGCAATGTCAGTTTGGCTCAGATAAACTCTTATAAAATTCTCTACAGATTTAGATACTTCTTAAGTCAACAGTATACAGATTGGAAGAATGTACTGCTACAACAAATGCAAATAAATAGCCATACCAAGGACACTGCTTTGAAATAACAGAGCATCAGGGATAAAGAACACATACAATGTTCTCAAAAGGAAAAAAGATCAGTGTAAAATATATAGAACAGTTTCCCAGACTTTAAGACTATATACCCAAACTAATACATATTCACGCTTGATTGATAACTACATTTTTTCCCTGACAGTTAAACCATTAAAAACATTCTTTGCCTGGCACACTCTTGAGAATCTTCTAGAACATGTGCTCCACTAAAACAAGGGAGCAAACAGAAGAGGAAAACAGAGAAAGACACCAAGATTAAGAAAACAAGATCTCTTATACGAGAGGTGAGGGGAAGTCTTTGGATAATTGCTGTCAGGTTTAGAAGGTTCAGATTAGAAGAGAGTAGAGAGTTCAAGAAGGGAGACAGAAAAGGAGGGAGGTGAAGGGAGGACAAAGAAGGGGAAGGAACAGGAAGGGAAGAGAGGAAGGAAGGGAGGAGAGGAAGGGCTAAACAGGGAGGGAAAAGGGAATGAACTGATAAGGTTTCTTGATGTGTTTAACCATGTGGAAAACTATTGGATTCAGTTTTATAATTCTTCAACAAGTTTCAGAAGAATTGATAGGAACTTAATTAAGTAAGCAAAAACACTAGGCAATTTTAACTATGAGACAAATACATAAAAGAAAATGTAATCCATTGTCATAAACGAGTATCGATTGAAGCAAATCATTTAAAAAGATATTCAAAAGGTGGAAGGACAAAAATGAAGACAAATGGAATATATATAAATCCTCATCTTCCATAATAGGCCGATAATCGTTAACATCTAAAAACATTAGAAACAGGAATATATTATTTATAAATGTGGAAGTAAATGTTACAATTAACAGCCACAGGTACTGAAAATATCTCAGGAAGATAAAAACTGGTTGAGAAAAGAGAATAATGATTTTTATTATTATAAGACTAAAAATACGTTGTCTTTTCAAAATATGCACATATATACCTTGGTTGAATTTTAAAAACTATTTTAAAGGAAGAGATGTCCACAGAGCCTACATTAGCCTGATGAAAAGTGTTCTGTGAGAACACCTCAGCTGAAGTTGCTGGCTGCCCCACGTCACTTCCTGTGCCCTTTCCCCCATACT
>CM053514.1:6758119-6810602 GCA_028627145.1 Eidolon dupreanum
CAAGATCAGCAGACTATCCTATCTTCTAATTATCACGGTTTTCTAATAGGTAAAACTTCTACTATAAAAGAAAATGCTCAAGAAGCCAAAGAAAACACTTAAAAACCTACATTGTTTAAAAAAAATGACAGCTACTTAATAAGGGACAAAAATCTCTAACAAAATAAAAATAAGAGCATAGCAAACAAATGTTTCTGCACACAATATAGAATACATTTTAACCTTGCTCAACAAACATAATTACCAGATTAAATGTTTAAATACCTAATTCTATTTAAAAAAAATCCTTGATGAACCTACAAAATATCAATATACACCAATCTGCATAACAAACTTGCCTGAAAAGCTTAGTTTATGTCAAAATCCTATTTTAAGATTAGAAAATTCATTTTCTACTATTTGTGACAATTTTGTCACTTTACTTTTTCACTTAAAAAAAAAAAACCTATTTCTGATGAGAATGAAAAAGAGGAAATAAAGCAATTTTAAGTGAAAAATTATGACTTTTTTGTAGCCCCAAAGTCATTACTATGCCTATTATGACACATAGTAGGCACTCAAATATTGGAATGAATGAAAGGCTATCCCAATAAGTGGGGGGTTTTTAACAGTAAATATCAGCAAACTAAAATGATTCACAAAATGATCTACAAGGGTTCTTTAAATACACCCTGAAGGTTTCTTTGTAGTTTAAAAAATGGTGTATGGTGGAGTAATTTCTTTTCCCACTTTGGGTTCTTTATTTAAAAAATAATACTTATGGGAATGGACATTTTTATATGCTTTACACTAGGTGCATCTAACAATACCCTACTATTTAAAGAGCTGTTTTTCCATGCTCATTATAATTAACTTCCACACCATTTAGTTGCAAGTTTAGAAGAATATGAATGGGACCTAAGAAAGCATCTCTTCTCATCTCCTTTTACAGATAGGAAAACCTAGTGCAGTAAAAACTTTTGCCAAAAGTCATAAAATGAGACAGCAGTAGGGCCAGGACTAGGGCTCTCTTTATTGCATTCTGCAGTCGACTCATCTACCAGACCTTTCTCACAGGTGTTTGTAACCAGTTAAACTACCAACTTACAACAGCTTTTATACAAAAATGTCATAACCGTGCAACCAGTATAGGGGATCCATTTTGAGCTTGTTTGTCTTCAAGGAGAGGTGATATTCCTTGAGAACAATGGCAAAATTTTACAAAATGAATAGCTACGATGAAGAACATACACTGGGAGCCATGAGCAAATCAAAATCCATGCTGGTATCAAATCCCGGACAAATGTTAATTCCTATATCTGGGAAACTCTTTAGAAACTCAGGGAGATTAAGTATTGGAGAGTCAATAATTTTCCTCTACTCAGTGGAAAAAAATAATTTGCAGCAAAAAAGCCCAGTGTTTGCTTTTACTTTCTATTTATTTTTTCATTATTCCTTTTGTCTTCTAGCTTATCAATCAACTGCCTGCCAATTTTTTTATTTCCCCTATCTCACTCCCCAAAATATCCCATTCATTTTATTTCTCATCATCTATTTTGGCTTTTTTTTTTTTAGATTATTTTAAATACATATAACCTACAAATATAATAGAGTAACTATAAAAGACCTTAATGGTGAGCCATTTGGACTTCTAGAACAAAATGCCAGGGACTAGGTAGCTTAGAAACAACAGAAATTTGTTTCCCATAGTTCTGGAGATGAGGGTGCCAACGGGGTCAAGTGAGGCCCTATTCTTAGTTGCAGACTTATAAGGCACTAATCCCATCCATGAGGGCTCTACTCTCATGACCTAATCACCAGCCAAAGGCTCCATCTCCTAATACAATCACCCTGGGGCACTGGGTTTTTAACATATGAACTGTGGGGGTGGTGCGACAAAAAACATTTAAACCATAGCAGTAAGCAATGCACTTGGAACTGAGCATGAACTTCAGCAGGAGTTTGTCTATTTATTTTCATAAACAGGACAATAGCTTCTGCGCTGAAATTTTCTCTCAGTTGAGGAAGAGGGGGAGGCAAAGAATGGAGTAACGGCATTTGCTCTGAGAATTCACAGATTAGATGGAGAAATGCATCTTTGAGCCACAGCTTTTCATTCAAGACACAGTACAGCTACAAAATGCCCACTAGCCGTCATGGCTCTAGGTTAACACACAAGGTAAATGAGGAGCAAAAATATTTTTAACGACTACAGACTTCAGAACAATTATTACAATGAACTCTAACCACTACAGTTAGTAACTCTTAACACAAATTGGCTTAAAGCAAAACACTCTGAAAAATCTGTACAGGCCACAGCTGAAATTCTCAATAAGCTGAATGTCGCAAAATAGTTTGCTTGTAAACATCTGTTTTCAATTCTCTCGAGTTGCAGAAAACGTGACCAAAATTTGATAATGACCTCTAGAAACAGTATCAACTTGGGCACCACATGGCTTGTAATTATCACCTGTTTCATTTCAAGTTCTGTCGTTAAGGAACACATATCGTTCTTATCGTATTTCTACATGTCTTATCATGTATTTGCTATTCCAAAAACTATTTACTAAAGGTTCAGTTGAATATCACTAAAGTTCTAAGTCTCTTTAAAATGTGAATGAAAACAAAATCACTGCTTTTAACATGTAGTAACCAGACCATTAGATTTAAAATTTATTCAATAACTAGGCAGTTATAGCCTTAATGAAACTTGTCAAACATCTTTAGAACTTTCAAATAAAAATACAAAATATTCCACCGAACACAAAAACATAAGAAATGATTTTAAAACATATCTTCTTCATGTTTCACATCCGGATATTTATTTACCTCATGGCACCATGCCAAAGTGGAATAGCTACTCAAGAATTATGTACTGAATGAATGAAAAACTATGTCCTCCCTCTAACATATCCTTTCTCTTCCCCCAATTTGAAGATAAAGTATGGAGTTTTTTCTCTCCCACAATTCTCTCCTTAGTGCTCAAATTAACTATGGCAGCTCTGAACAGCCAACTAAACGACATGTTTAAAGCCTGGCTCACGGTTTTCCTTCCTCTCCACCCTCCCTCTTGCACATGGACATGAACACTCAGGCAACATGGAGATTTTACTGTGCTTTCAACCATCAGAATTAAATCTAAATCAAAGGCAAGAAAATATGTAAAACAACTTTCCAGCAAGTAAGAGAAGATGGGGTAAAGAACAGAAGAGACAGAAATCCCAAGATTTGTTACTTTCTTCACGTAAATCTGGACTAGTTATTTAGTGGAAAATAGCTGGTGCCTTTCTGTTGTTTCAGATAAAACATACATTTAAATAGTTTAACATTCCATTCAGCGACAGAAACAGGAGGGAGAAGCCAATATAATGAGGCACGTATTCTTCTGATAATCAGAGCATAAATTCTCCCTAATAGACCACAAAAGTGTTTTTATTTAAAGAGGATGATATATACATTACATTCTTACTTTTTAATAAAATCATAAAATTTTTAGTTTACTTTGTTTCTAAAGAAGGTAATATTTTAGTGCGCATCCCAATTAAATCTTAAAATCTTTATTAATCTCATTCACTAACATGGAATTAGAGACTTAACGTATTTTCCCCAAGAATAGCTACTTAGAACAAAGAAGCACGCGCGCACACACACACACACACACACACACACACACACACAAGTTCACATCCAAGTCAGAATGCCTGAAGAACAAAATAAAGGACAAGGGCCTGAGGCACTGGCTAAAGCAGAGGTGTGGAACATAGGTGGGAAAGTAGGAAAACACAGTAAAGAATAAAAATAACATATCCTCTTTTCCACGGCTGCATTTCCCTTCTCGTTGGACTCTGTACAAAAAAAATAGTCCAAAATATTTTAATTGGACATGAAAAAAATGTTAGAAGAAAAAAATATTGGGCCACAGATAACATACGGGGACAAAAGTATGTAAAACATTTAAATTTTTTAAGCTTTTCGAATTAGATTAAAATATATGTGTCATCCTAGTTGTATCTTACATTTATACAAGTAAACCTACATTTCCCCATGTACTGATACACTAATTTGAAATGTGAGAAGAGGGGACAAAAATAATTAAAACAAAAAATCATAATTTAAATAGTAGTCAGATGCCATTTTTTACCGATTAGGTTGCTTCCATATCTTGACTATCGTAAATAATGCTGCAATGAGTATAAGGATACATGTCTTTTCGAATTAGTGTTTTGGGTTTCTACGAAAAAATACTTAGAAGCGGAATTGCTGGGTCCTTCTTTGTCTCTTGTTATAGCCTTGTTTTAAAGTCTATTTTGTCTGATATTAAGTGCTGCTACCTCAGTTTTTTTTTTAATTTCCATTTCCATGAAATATCTTTTTCCATCTCTTTACTTTCGGTCTGTGTCTTTCAATCTGAAGTGGGTCTCTTGTAGGCAGCTTATGTATGGGTCTTGTTTTCTTATCCATTCAGCCACCTATATCTTTTGATTGGAGCATTTAATCGATTTACATTTAAAATAATTTTGAGATTGTGATACATTTTTGTCCTTATTGAAATATAAGACAACTTAGTTGCCTGCATTTACTTTGTACAATTCAACGAATATTTTTTTCAATTATAGTTGGCATACAACACACCAGCCTCAGCTGTACAGCATATTGATCAGAGATCCACACAACTCGCAAAGCACTCACCCACCAAATCTAGCACCCCTCCTCCCTCCACATATTCATTCCAACACTAACCATCTTTCCCATGCTATAGTCTACAACCCCATGTCTACTCTGCCACCATCCACCTGCACCTCTCAAACCCTTTGCCCTCTTCCCTCTCAACCCCCTCCCATCTAGTCTCCCTCAAAATATTCTCTGTATCTAAGAGTTTATTTCCCCTTTTGTTGTTGATTTTGTTCTTTAGATTCCACGTGTACATGAAATCATGCGATCTCTTTCTCTATCCAACTCATTTCATTCAACGCAATACCCTCTGGTCCATCAAGGCAATAATATCTTTTTCCATCCCCTTCCTTTTAGTCTGTGTCTTTTAATCTGAAGTGAGTTTTTCGTAGGCAGCATATATAGTAGGGGTGTTTTCTTATCCATTCAGCCACTCTGTCTTTTGGTTGGAGCACTTATTTCTTTTCCATTTGAGGTACTTGCTGATAGGAATGTAGTTGTTACCATTCTTTATTCCTGTTTTTGATACGTGTTTTTTCTTCTTAAAGAAATCCCTTCAACATTTCCTGTAATACTGGCTTGGTGATGATAAATTCTTTTAGCTTATTTTTGTCTGGGAAGCTCTTTATCTGTCCTTCAACTCTAAATGACAGTTTTGCTGGATAAAGTATTCTTGGTTGTAGAACCTGAGTTTTCATCACGTCAAATATTTTGTGCCAAGCCCTCTGTCCTGCAATTTCTTTTGAGAAATCAGCTGCCAGTCTTATGGGTGTTTCCTTGTAGGTAACTATCTGCTTATCTCTTGCTGCATTTAAGATTCCCTTTGTAGTTAATCTTTGGCATTTTAATTATATCTTGGTGTGGGCCTCTTTGGGTTCCTGGTTTTTGGGACTCTCTGAGCATCTTGGGGTTTTATGTCTATTTCCTTCACCAGGATAGGGAAGTTTTCCATCATTATTTCTTCAAATAGCTGTTCGACATCCTGTTTTCCCTCAGGTACCCTGATGACATGGATATTTTTACCTTTAATAGTGTCCCATAAGCTCCTTAAATTATTATTATAGTCTTGGCTTCTTTTTTCTTGCCATTCTGATTGTCTTTGGCCTTCCCATCCTCTATACAGGTTATTTGATCCTCTCCTTTATTCACTTTGTTTATTCCACTTAATATACTTCTCATCTTCAATAATGTGTTCTTCATTTCTGACTGGTTCCCTTTTATAATTTCCATTTTTGTTTTTTATCTCTGTTGAAGTTCTCACTGAACTCATCTACACTTCCCCTAAGTTCATTGAGCATCTTTATAACCAGTGTTTTGAACTCTGCATCTGTTAGATTGCTTGACTCCATTATTTCTGGATCTCTGTTCTGTTCTCTCATATGGTTTCCGCTTCTGTCTTCCCATTTTGGCTGCCTTTCTGTGTCTGTTTCTATGTACTAAGCAAAGCTTCTAAGTCTCCAGTCTTATCAGCACAGCTTTGTGTAGTGTGTCCAGTGGCACAGTCCTGGGAGGGGTTCGGCTGCAGGCCAAATCTAGCCCCAGCCTATGCCCCTCCGGGGCCACCTGTTAAGACTCAGCAAGCGATCCACAGGTGCTGTGCTTATAGTTGGCTCAAAAGGCCGCACCAGAAACCGAGTTAGCTGCCACCAGTGTGAGCCTTGGCACTATTCAGCAAGGAGCACCTGACTCATCGAGCATATACCTGGATGTGGCTTGGGTGGGACTGTGAGTTGGGGGAGGCGGGGTTTCAGGGAATCCTCTGGGCAGAGCAACCTCTGTTATCCAGTTTGATGACATCTCTGCTATAGCACGCTGTGTCCCTGCACGGGGAGGGCGGAGGGCTCAACAGAGGAACAGTTGATAGTGCGGGGAGAGAGCCTCGCTGGGACCCTCACTCTGACAACTCAGTGTCGCCCTGTCAGTCTCTGCGCAGCCAAACCAGCACTGGTGCTGAGCCAGCAGGTCTGTCATCGTTCGCAGACGCGGCCCCTTTAAAAGGCGTCGGCTGCTGCCCCTGCCGCAGCTCCATCCCACTCGGCCGCTAGAGACCGGGCAGCCCCACATCCTCGCCCTGTCCTGCCTTCTGCCATTGCAGGGTGATTTCTTACATTTCTCCCTAGTTGTATGGCTTCTTCATCCGGCTCCCAGGCAATTTTTCTTTGCTGTTTTCTCCTTGTTTCTGTCACAACTTTGATTTGGTTGCCAGAGGGATGAACAGAGCCTCTGCCATTTTTCCCCTCTATCCACTTAAAGTAATTATTGATAAGTATGCAGTTATTGCCATTATATTATTCATCTTTGATTTTTTTTCTTTTTCTTAAAGAAGTCCCTTTAACATTTCTTGTAATACTGGTTCGGTGGTGATAAACTCCTTTAGCTTCTTGTCTGGGAAGCTATCTGTCCTTCAAGTCTAAAAGACAGTTAATCTCGGTGGGAGGTCCTTGGTTTTTGGTTTTCATCACTTGCAATATTTTATGACAAGCCCTTCTGGCCTGCAAAGTTTCTGACAGTCTTATCAGAGCTCCCTTGTAGGTAACTACTACTCTCTTGCTGTTTTTAAGATTCTCTTTGTCCTTAATCTTTGACATTTTAATTATGAAGTGTCCTGGTGTGGGCCTCTTTGGGTTCATCATTTGGACTCAACGTACTTCCTGGATTTGTATTTATTTCCTTCATCAGGTTAAAGAAGTTTTCAGTCATTATTTCTTGATATAGGTTTTCAATCCCTTGCTCTCTCTCTTCTCCTGGTAATCCTATGATGCCAATAATGGTATGCTTGATGTCCCAGAGGCCCCTTAAACTATCCTCGTTAATTTTTTTTTCTTTTTGCTGTTCTAAATGAGTACTTTCTACTACCTTGTCTTCCAAATCTATTATTCAGTCCTCTGCTTCATCTAAGTGTGCATTAATAGAGGAATGGATAAAGATGTGGTACATATATACAACGAGGTATTACTCGGCCATAAAAAAGAATAAAATCTTACCATTTGCAACAACATGGATAACAGACCTAGAGGGTATTTGCTAAGTAAAATAAGTCAGACAAAGACAAATACCTTGATTTCACTTATATATGAAATCTAAAAAATAAAATAAATGAACAAACAAAACAAACAAATTCATAAATAACAGGGACCATTTTGATGGTTGCCAGATTTGGTGGGGAGGGGGAGTGGGGTGAAAAGGAGGAAGGGATTAAGAATGTGCAAATTTCCAGTTATAAAAACAGTCAGAGGGATGTAAAGTACAGCACAGGGAATACAGTCAATAATATTGTAATAACTATGAATGGTGTCAGATGGGTACCGGACTTATCAGAATAATCACTTCGTAAGTTGTATAAATGTCTAATCATGTTGTACATCTGAAACTAATATATTCTATGTCAACTGTAACTGAAAAATTAAAAAATCATTAAAAAAAAAACCAGAACACCCAGTTAAAATATATATATTTATATATATAATTCAAATATTCTATTGTTTTCCATTCAAAGTAAAATCATTTTGATATTGTAGAGTTCTTATCAACAATAAATGTTAATGAAGTAATTCACAAGTCTGTGTGTTTAAATAACCCTATTTATCAGAAACACATCTTTTACCAAATAACTGTTTTTAGATACCTAATCAAATGCAAAATGTACCTAACAAAATTTGATAAAATTTTTTTAAATGTCCTTTGGGTAACTGGAGCTTTAAAATCTTAAATACATTTGTCTAAAAGTGTTTTCTGTTATTGTCAATAATTTTTTTTTAGCCATGACAAATGAAAGGTAATTATGAAGGCTAAACATACATTAACAGTTTAGTATCACACTTAAAATAATGTTGATTGTAGCAGGAGGGCACCTGACTGTAATCAGTATTACTTTTAAGTAGATGAAACTTTGCCCACTACGTTTGTATTCAGATCAGACCCAATGTTTCCAGTATTTGCTAATACCATGCATACATAATTTACTTCTTACGACTTACCGACTTACCGTGTCAAATCTGATTTAGAATTAAAGGGCTGGTTCTATAAGAATTTTCAAGTTTAACAGAAGCTGTAAAATCACAAGTATGTAATATTCCAAGAGCAAAGGCTAAAACAAATGCCAGTTCCCAAGTATAGATCGAGCTCCTAGATACCACACCATAACCCAAGTCCACTTTGTTAGCACGCCCGTACTTGGTCTGATAAAACATACTGACTTCCTTTCTCACAGGCGCTGACCTCTGGAACTACTTGTTGGTACGGTGGTTAACTACCTTCTTAAAGATACAGTTCTTCAGGGCATTCACTCTGCATTAAACATTTCCCTACCTATACTGACTTTGCTGGTAGTTCCTTGTTTCTATGTGTATTCCTGTCTCTTGAGTCCCCCAAAACTCACAAATGAAAAAGATCGAACAATGGCATTACAGACTTAATGATTTATAACTCCTTAGGAATAAAAGAAATTAATATCTTACAGACTATTTGCTATTTATCTTGAAAGTTTCTTGTAAAGAAACCATACTTGGGGTTAACTGGCAAACTATGGGCCCATGGGCTAAATGCTGACTGCCACCTGCTTCTGTACAGTCCTTGCGTAAAGAAGAGTTTTACACTTTTAAATAGCTGGGGGGAAAAAAACAATAATATTTTGTGACATAAAAATTTATTAAATTGAAATTTCTGTATCCACTAATAAAGTTTTATTGGAACAAACCATGTGCATGCACTCATATATTTTCTATGTGGCTGGATTCACACTACAAAGTAGTGAGAGATCAAATGGCTTGCAAAACCTAAAATATTTACTATCTAGTCCTTTACTGAAAGTTTGATGATCCCTAGATTGTCATTAAAAATCACTCAAAATGTCTGAATATTTATTTCAAAAGGTAGAGCTCAGAAAATGCCTTTGAAAAATCTAGGTTATGACAAAAACTCCATTTTTAAGCTGTCAGTGAACCTGATTAAAAAATTTAGTCTACAAAAGAGTTGAGGAGTAATGCTGTTCCAGTCAGGCCACACCTGAGAGCCACACCTGTTTATTCTCAGTCCATGACCAATCCGGTAGATTTTACCTCCCAAGTATCTGTCAAATTCAACCACTTCTCTAGACATGCATCACTACCCTACATCTAGCTACTGTATTTTTTCTTGGACCTGTAGTAACCTATATACTCACCTGCTCTAGCCCTTCCCCCTCCCTAAACTGTTTTTATGGGCCATCTTCAAAATGCAAATCTGATCTTGTCACTATTCTGCTTAAGACACGCACATGCTCACACACATACTCACACATTTTATTCATTATACAAAGCCTTGCAATCTGTTCCCTCTCGCATCCAGCCTTTCTCTTCCAACCATGAATCGACATTTTTAAAAAATAAGATTACATGCTACATATCAGTAGTTTCCCGATCAGCATGTTTGGTATTTAATTGAATCACTATAATGCAAAAATCAACCAAAATTACTGAGCATCTTTTGTACTGCATAATTGCATGCCATGTCAGAGTATTAAATGCATGCCTTCCCGACTATCCTGAAAGTTACCTATGCTTTCACTTTATTCAACGATGACCAACATAATAGACCCACTCGAAAGATACTCACATACTCACTGTTCGATTCATTGTAAACCCTGACTGTGTTCTTAATTTTCCTAGCAGTTTATTTAGACTGGGAAGTGCTAATTCAGGGTATTGAACTCAGCAAACTCAACAGCAAGCCAGTGGCAGATGTGAAGACTGTGTGTCTAGGCTTGCAGAGGGCTGCTCTAAGAATAAAGAGTCAGAAAAAAGTCTATTTTACCTGTCTATTCTAGTCATCAACTAGGGCATCATTATACACATTTTGAGTTTTATCAAAGAAGTAATAAACTTCTGGTACTTGAAACATTTTCTTATCCTGAAATGATTAACCTAGGTTAATGAATCATTTTAAGAAACCTAAATTTTTGATTCTTCATGAAACAGATGACATTCACTATGATTATCGAATTGAGTACACTAGAGGAGTGCAGAGAATGTTGAAAGACTGTAAGTTCACTCAAAATCTCACAATATCCCAAATGAGAATAATTTATAAACTGTGCTTTGTCATTATTTTAGCATTTTTACATGTTTTTAATATGGTGTTGCTCTTTTTAAAATTAAAAAAAAAGGCCCTCGGTAATAAAGATATTATCATCATGTAAAGAAAATAATACGTATTTCAGATATACATATTCAAATGTATGGGGTAAAATGACTGGGCATCTGGGATCTGGCTTAAAATATTTCAGAGAAAAGAAACATGAAGCAAATATGGAAAAATATTAACTGGTAAATGTGAATAATGGGTATATGAAGTTTATTAGTTTGCTGTACTACTTTTCTCTACTTCTGAATATTTTTTATATCTTACTTTGTAATACTTTTTCAAAGGCTTCAGTAACTCTAAGAGGTCAATTTTTTCAGTAAATCTGAAAAGGCAGAATTCAACTGAAAAGTGAACTCAGAAAATAATGACATGCAAATAAATAAATAAATAATAACTTTGACAGCACTAATCACTAGAGAGAATGCAGAACAGCAGTAGACTCTCAGCCACCAACAGCCTAAGTCAAAGTTGATGCAATCACACTGGAAAACTGTAAAGCTGAAGGCATGTTTAACTAAAATTCAGCAATTCCACTTCAAGGTATCTATTTCAGAGCAGTGATTCTCAAATTTTAATGTGCCTAAAGTTCATCTGGAGCACTTGTTTCAGTTCCCTGGACCTGAGATTCTGATTCAGTAGGTCAGGCTGTGGCCCATGATTCTGCATTTCTAACAAGCTCACAGGTGATACCACCAATGCTGCTGGTTAGAGGACCACCTTTTCGAGTTAATACTGTCCTAAAGATATCTGCACATATATGTACAGCAGAATACATGTTAACGAAACAGTCACTTCATGGCAAAATGGAAACAAATAGCCAACAATGAAATGGTTAAATTGTGATGGATTTACAGAATGGATGATGAAAATTAAACAAAGCTATAGAAAGGTAGAATATATGCTACTCCAAAATGTGCCGCTTTAGTGTATTATTTTGAGCTATGATCACTTGAAAAACAGCAAATGCTCAGAGAGGCTTTCTCTGAACTCCTCTATCTGCCTAAAGACATAACCCCCAACAGAAACTTAACTGTCATAAATCTCTTCCCTGGCAGTTTCATTAACCAGGGAAGATCGACTCATCACTGGAGACTAGAAGTTGACATCACATCCAAACAAACTTTGTCACAAACTATCATACCTCCATCTACTCTTCGAAGGATACACTTCTCTCTCCTAAAAATAATTTCCTCTCTTCTGAGAGGCCTACAGCCTACATCTTCTTCCCCTTCCCCACTAAGATGGTATTTAAGCCTGAATTCTAAGCCATCTTGGACAGTTACTCATTTTTCCCTGGGCATCTCCCACATATACATGAAGTATATATGTTAATAAACTTGTCTGTTTTTCTCATTAATCTTTTTTTTATAGGAGTCTGTAAATGATAAATGCAAATGACAAGACAAAGAAAAGCAAGGAGATGATTATCATAAAAGATTATGATTACTCTAAGAGAAAGAAAAGGTTTTATAACCATGAAGACAATGGGGAGGGTTTCTGAGGTACTGACAATGTTCTATCTACTTCTAGGCATGAGTGAAAGTTACACTGGCGACAGTTCATTTTGTAAAACTGTATTGTTTCATACATTTTTCTTATGTGTGACAAAAAAATTTTGAGGTATTTTCTTTGATGATAGAATTTTATGAAAATGACTTCCCAAAGTGTACTAATTCAATCTTAATGCTCTAAATCTAGCCTTATCCTTTTAATCAATTAAATTCCATTTCATAATCTAAATTCAGAGAATTAAATATTAGGCTTAGTGGTAAACGCAAATTTCATTAAATGAAAGAACAAAGTTTTGAGGTAACAGCATGACAAACAGATATTGCTATGACAAATCCTAAAATTTCTACCTTTTAAAAATATTTAAAAAGCTCAAGTATCTTGAGATTTGAAACAAGAAATAAAGCAACACGATCTGATAGACAATTTAGCAGTTAAGAGCCAATGGATGAAAATAGTATCATTTAATGGACTTAGACTCAATCTATAATTCAACCCAAAGATAACAGTAATTATGCTTTTACTGTGTACAGAACAAACATCTTACAGATTTCTAACTGGTAAAATATGGAAAGATTCCAAACACTACAGGAAAAATAAAAGCTCGGGTATAAAAAAGACTTTTTCCTTCCCACCCAAAAGCCCCCGCCAAAAAAAATAAGAAAGAAAAAAAAAGAAAAAAGTAAAAAACAACGGCAGAAAGAAAGGAAAAAGGAGAGTGCAAGCTCCAAGAAAAACATCACTATGAAACACACAAACGATGGGAGCCATCTGACACAGCATGCAAGGCCGGAAGTGCCTCAAAACTAAAGTTTATCTGTCTACACACAAACAAGGCAACAACGAGAGCCTGGGGGACCACAGAGGTCATCTGGAGTCTACAAAGTTTTCACCAGCATAGGTGAGGGGAAAAAATTCCTCACTAGGTCAAAAACTTTGTAAATTTTATTTAAATACTTACCATTAAACTACTGGTTCCAGAAGGAATAGAGGTAGCAGAGTAGAAAAAAGAGGGAAAACCCAATCAATACTAAGAATAAAAAGTGGCAACACAATATCAACTCTAGGCACCAAGAATAAAATAGCAAATAAATACAAAATATGAAGTTAGTCAGCCAACTTTCTAGTAGTATTGAGAGGTGGGTTATCGGCCTCCCCCCCTTCTGCCTCGTATTCCTATTTTGCTTATTATTGTACATAAAGCTTCTTAACAGTTATTCCAAAAAAAGCAGACTGCGGAAGGCAAAGAAGGTAAAGTCTGTAATTTTTATTATGGCCAAGTCAATAAGCACCTTGTATGACCAAGGGAATCAAGAACGCTTTTCTTACTTCACTTCTATTCTGTAGCAATTGGACTATCCAGTATCTTAGGAAAATCACCTATTTTTATCAAAAATATATCTATACAACTAAAGTAGCTGTTAAGCATTTCAATGAATAAATGGTTTTATTATTTGCTGGTATGCTTGATATCTAACCCTTATCTTGAACAAATAAAAGGCGGCGACACTTAATCAGCTTAGTCATATGCATCTAATATGCCATGAAAGATTGAATTTTACTCTTCATGACTTTGTTTCAATAGCTTTTATTATTTTAAGTACTTCATATGATCTTTTGTTTACTACAAGCTTTCATACTCACCATTTAAGGCAACGTGTAGATAGCAGAATTTATTATTTTGATAATAAGAATGTTAGCTCACATTTGCAGAGCACTCTACTGTGAGCCAAGCAATTTGCTATATGCTATATTAACTTATCTAATCTTCACTCCACTACCTGAGATAGATACCACTATCATCAGAATAGGAAAATATTGAGGAAACACAGGTTTAGGGAGTTTAAATGATTTGGCCAAAGTCAGAAAGGCCCAACTACAGATTCATAAATTTAAGCCCCAATACTATATAGAGAATAATAAATAAGCCACTTAGAAAAATATTTTCACAATGTTTCAATCTTGTTTTGTTATTCCTATAAGTGCTGAAAATATGTATGACAGATAATATTTAATTATTATTATTGAGTCATAAGTCTTATGGGAAATTTCTCAATTCATTAATTTACTAAAATACCAGAACATAAAGACACCAAATATATGTGGGAAATATAGCAATACTTTAATCTTTCAAAAAATCAAATTCTAACCCTAAGTAAAAATACTAGAGAAGTAATGTTTCTTAGTTAAGTGGTCAACCTCATCTATAACACTGCTGGATAAATTAACTCTCACACACAAATGTCCATGTTAAAAAGAAGAAAAAATTATCGTCCTTGCTAGTAGAACTTGGTAAATGAAGCAATGGCTTACACGAAAGATAAATTCTGCGTGGTTATTTGTTATAAAGATAAATTTTTCAAGGCAACCTTTAAATAACAATGTTTTAAAAGACTAAAACAAATTTGTAAAAATAGCTAAAATAGCAAAAGCTAAATAAAAGACATATCTTCCTTTAAGCTTAAGATATTTTTTAAAACATTTCCTATTTGACTAGACTAGTAATTCCCCAATTCCCTAAGAACAATTAAAGCTTTATACATAAGATTAAAGGCCCAAAAGTTAAAAAAATAAGTATATTTACAGAGATGAAAGGTAACTGGTATCTCAAACAGCAAAATGTTATACCAAGTGGTGCTTACGTAGTATTTCCATCCAATAGATAACAATAGATGTCAATAAGCTCAAGAATACAGATGATAGTAAAATTTAATAACTAGGAAGTGATGAGTTGAGCATTTATTACCTTTGTCTTTAATATAATTAATTGTAAGTTTATATAATTTAATTTTAATGATGGTTGCCAAAATCCCGAATTTAACAATCAACTCCAGGAACAGCTGGTTCCAGCACACCACATACAGTTAGTTCCCTTTTGAATTCACCCCAGTCCTTCACTTCCCTCACTTTACTTATTCCACTTGTTAGTGGATTCGCTAGGAAGAAAGCTGCAACATTTTAATCAATCGGCTCTCAACTATTTTTTCTAAGCCTGTGTGACTGTCCCCTAAGTCCACCTATCCTTGCTCTTCAGGTAAGCAAGCCCCATCCCCACACCCGTAAACGTCAGAGACTGGTGACGTTCGTTTGTATTTCTCCCCAGTCACCACCACAGAAAAAAGAAAGTGACACCAGGTGCATCTGCTGCAACCATTCCTCCCCCGATCTTTTCCTTCACCACGTTTTTGCCTGACGTAAGCTGTTTTTAAGTTTCCTAAAAGACCAGAACAATTTACATTTACACCAGTATCACTTACAACCCATATCGCCTCTGATAGTATGTTATTACTTTACCTTCTGCCAATCGGACAGGCATCAAGTGCTATCACATTACTTCAGTTTGTACTTCCCTAGAAAGCAACCTGGCAAAATCTATTGAATTTAATAATACAGAATGCTGTTCCAGAAATATAATGGAATAGGTACTTTGACCAACCCTCCTAAAAGAAACAACTCAAAATCCAAGATTGAAAAAAAAAAAATCCTAAAAAATGAGCTGGCAAGAAAGTTACAAATTCTTAGGCCAGAAAATGAGAGAAGGCTAGAAACCCAAAACAGTAAAGTGAACAGGAACAGCAAGTTTTGCCTTGAGCTAGGATGCCCTCAAAGGGGTATAATATCACTATGAGGGTAAATCAGAAATAACCCACCTCTGCTCACCACCACCTCCCAGGCAACTTCAAGGAAAATCCACTGAACCTTGACACTGGGTGAGGGAGGGTGTGGAAAAATCACCTCTGAGAATGTGAAACCACAAACAGAGCTCTTCTGCCATCTGAATTCATAACTCATGGGTGGTCTAAAACCCTAAGCGGAAATCCTTGCACTTAGAGGGCCTATTTTAAAAACAGACTGTTGCTGTCCCCACCCTGCTCCAAATTTTTAGCAGGTCTGAGTGGGCCCATGAATCTGTAAAAGAGTTCCCGCATGATGCTGACACTGCTGGCCTAGGACAACACTGCCAGACCCACTGATGCAGAGTGCCCAGGCTCCTGGAAGAAGCAAACATTTTACATAACAATGCAGGTTGGAGGAATCATAAACGGAGCTGGGACAAATGGGCGTCCACATGAGTATCCAAAAATTAGACCCTTACCTTATATCATATGCAAAAATCAATTCCTGGACGATTAAAGTTTTAATGTAAAAGGCAAAACTATAATACTTTTAAGACCTGAGGGAAAGTAAGAGTTTAAAAAATAAATTTAAAAAAATAAATATAAAAAAAATAAATAAAATTACACCATCTAGAGTTGATACGGTCTGAAATTCTACCATTAGAGATTTATTCTTCAGCTATATAAATTGTCTTTAAAATAATTAAAAGGCAAATATCCCTTAAAAATATAGGATAAGCGTAACATTAAGTAAATGACTGTTTCATCAAAAGTCTCCATTAGAAATGACATGTCTGGAATTTGCCTTAAAATATTTCAGGAAAAAAGGGTACACATAGAGAAATAATAGTGTGGCAACAATCCTGACATATTCTGCATCTGAGTGATAATATACACCTTTGCGTATATTTTTCCCTTCACTGTTACAGAGCTTTAGCTGAGAGAAGAAATTTAGAACTTAAAAAAAGTAGTGTAAAAATACATGAAAAACTACAAATCACTAAGAAAAACACAAACTACTCAACAGAAAATAAGCAAAAGACAGGCACACGATTAGAAGAAATGTTTATGAACAATAAACAGGCATCATAGAAAAGAAAATTCTGATTACAGTGAAATATCATTTCTTATCCACCAAACTGGAAAAATTAGAGGTCTGACCAAAGCGAAAGATGGTAACAATATGGAATAACAGCTAATTAATCAGCGCCTGTGGGGACGTGAATTGGTTAATCACTCCAGGAAATAGCATGGTAGTGTCCAATAAAGTGAAGACCTGCCGCACAATCCCACACTTCCTCTTACTTTAGAGCAAGTGTCTTAAAACCGAAGGTATCCAAAGACTTGCCAGGGCATCAATCACATAATGCACCAAGGAATTTTTTTCTAAACTGCCTCTCATGTGGTAATGTTCATACAAATCACATGGGCATTTTTAAAATCCAGATTCTGTATTTCAGTAAATCTGGGGTGAGGCCTGAGATTCTGCATTCTAGTTAGCTCCCAAGTAAAGATAATGAATACCATTTGGCCCACAGACTATACTTTGATTAGCGAGGTGGTGAGCAGGTGGAATATGCCAGGCCCTATGCTAGGCGCTTGTGCAAATATTATATCGTTTAATCCTCATTACAACCTTTTGAGATAGGTTTAATCATTTCCATCTACAGATGTCTAAATTGAAGCTCACAGGGTAGCAGAAAAATACTGATGATAGAAGGGAAATAATGTCCGTTGGGTAACTTAGTTAATGAAGCCCTACTTCGGAGGCTCTTTCCATCGCTAAACACAGCTATGTCCTACTTCTAAAATACCCTCTTTTTGCAGGAAAACACTAATATCATCATAATCTATTGTAAGAGTTTTATGAGTTTATATCTCAAGGTGAAATGGGACTGCAAAGCACAAAACCAAGGGAGAACAAGGTGTGGTTCCTAAATCAGCAGCATCAGCAACACCTGGAAACATGTCTGAAATGCAAATGATTAGTCTCCACCCCAAACTTACTGAATCAAAGACTCTGGGGGTAGGGCTGATTCTCATACTAAAGTCTGAGAGCCACAAAACATCAATAAAAGATTAATGAAAAAAAAAAAAAAGGAGCCAAGTTACTGTGAAATTAATTTGGGAAATGCTGAATTAAAATGAGTTAACCAGATATCCTTGTTGTAGAAAACTGGTTATAAACCTGCTTGGCTGCAGAATTCTTCCTTTCAGTAGAACCTTATGGGACCAGATTAAACTCAGTGATGCTGTCCAAGGTAGATTTCACTCCTTGGGGCCTGAGGTCTAAAGGTACACACACCCAGAGTCACACCTGAGTATGAGTAATGTAAGTATGAGTAATGATACTACAGAAGTAGTTAAGACTAAGAATAGCGATGATGATGCCACTATCAATTCTTCTGTTAAGAAAAGTTATACGAGTATTACTATAAAAATATATAGCAATATATAAGAAAAAAATGTTAAGTATTCTTACTAGCTGGAAATAACCAATTTTTCATATATGAATATTACCTTCTGATCTTTTTTATTTACATACATTGTTATACACTAATTTGGTAACAAAATTACCATAACAAAACCCACATTACTTTTATATTATGATCATTTGTTTCCAAGTTAACTATCCACTAAACTGTGCTTAAGGACAAAAGTGTTTTTCATCATTGCATTCTGAGTGCCACTCCAAGTAGGCTGCTGCACTAGCCCACTGCAGTAGGCACTGAATATTTTTTGACTGAGGAGATAAGCAGAGCAGCAACAACAACAGATGAGATCCATGGACCATATATGATAATAAAAGAGCAGTTTGAGTTTCCTCCATGGCTAATTTCAAAGTCAGCTGAAGCACAAGAGTAAGCGTTATGCTACTTTTGCTCATATAGAAATATTTTTCTCTAGTCCTTGCTACATGTAACACTACTTTGAAAAAAAGTCTTAAGACATTAAGTATGTGGATACATAGCAAAAGCACGAATAATGTCAATGGGGTGGCAAACCATTTGACCTCCACATTTTGTGGAGTAAGTTTGTCAGGTTTCTCAAATCCCTCTAGAGCTTCTTCCGATTCTCAGAGGAAGACTGCTTTCAGAATGCCAAGGAATGATGCTGACAGAACTAGTTCACGACACCCCAATACCCTCCCCCAGCCCACCCCCAGAAAAAAAAATGAAACCACATCCCTTCTCTGAACAAGTAACAGCACACCCCTTTCTAAAAGCATCATTGTGATTCCCTTTAATACACTAGACTACAAGAGAATGCTCCTCTAGGCTGCTGATCTAATCATTTGCTCTTCAACAGTAAATTACCTTTTGGATACCACTAATGGGATTTGCTTGTGCTAGTATATTCAAGTCCAAGACACAGACACAGCTAAAAAACAAACAAACAAAACCTCATTATTATTCTTTAATGTATCTTGAAAATTGAAGCCTAAGAAAATGAAAAATGAAGGTTGCACAGCTGATTTTACTGACCTTAAAGTAGAAATTTTTCTCACCATACCCAGTGACTCTTCAAAAATGTCTAACACATCAAAAGTGAATGCAACTAACCACGCCCCAGTTTGCTTTTAGGAATTTAGTCGTTTGTTTACTAGCTTTTTAAAAACACTCGTGCCCACAGATACTAAACGAATCCCCAGGCTGAGGTCCTGCCGTCCCAGTCACCTTTCTTGATCCATGCAGCTTGATATGAAAGGCTAGAAAATACAAGCAGATGCTTCTCTTCTGCTCTCCTCTCTGTTGAATACGGATTCCAAAATCAAGACTCCGTACAGCCCCTAAGCATAAAGGGGGTCAGAAGACGCGGTGCCATCTGTCTCATTGTCGCGACAGCCGTTAAGAACTCCCTTTCGTGGTTCCTCTTGCTTAAGGCTGGAATTTCTTTTAGACCCAGCTGTTATTTCGGATTACAATTAAGTTGCACACAAAACTTAATATGATCTTTGACTCATTTATACTTCCTGGACTCGTATCTCATATGCAAACACATTATATGCAGAAAGAAAACTGTATGTCTAGCCACTGTTTACTTAATTTTTAAAAAGATTTAGACGAAACCAAAAACAGAATAAATCCCTACTCTTTGAATTTTTGTTCAACTTCTCCACATTCCTTGGATAAGTGAAATTTCTCCCACACTTGGAAATACTAATCCTAAAAATAAAGTTCCCTGAACTTTGTCCTTTTCCTGAGAATGGACGATATGCAAATAAATCAACCACTATATCCCACTTTCTATAGTGCCTACCATCTAAAACATTTAATACCATCCAAAAACTTTGCCAGATCATTTAAAATTAAAGCATGAACAAAGCAGTAATAAATTTAAGTGTTAATTTTTAAGTTAAGTTTATCTTTGAGACACTTATACTTTCTCCTACTGTGTATCTGTCACCAGGTAAACGCTTTGGGTCGTCTTGGCGTCAGTCCACACGGCAGAGTACAGCGTTACTGTACAGTGACCGACTGGGGAGGGTATGGCATGGAGGGGACAGATCAGGGAAAATGGGAGTGGCAAGAATTTCATTAACCTTTCCAATGTCTCCCACTTCTAACTTATTTACCATCACCCCAAACCCTCGACATGAAAGAGGACAGGCTGTGACTCCATTTGTATGAAGCACAAGAAAAGGCAAGATCAATCTTGATAACAGAAATAGGTCATAGTAACCAATGTTTTGGAAGTAGGGTGAGAATGACTGCGAAAAAGCATGAGAACTTTCTAGGGTGAAGAAAGTGTTCTCTCTTCTGACAGCGTGTTGGTTACACAGTGTACTGTCAAATGTGTTTATTAAAACTCTTCAAACTGTACACATAAATCAGTGTATTCTAACATATGCGAATGAATCCTATAGTTTTTTAAAATAAGATAAAAGTATTTTCTCCCTTTGCACAAAGAGGTCAGTTCCCAAAGACAGTAAAATTAAAGAAGGCTCAGGGGGTGGAAAATACTTAAAATAGTTAAGAAAAAAAGATTGAGAAAAGAACATGCAATTACCAAGCTCAATGAAGAGGGTCCACATCTGTTATACTCATTACTATCAGCACCTAGCATATAGCAGAGCTTAACGATACATAAAATTTCAAGCATAAAAGAACTATACAAAATATTAGAGAACTATACCAAAAAAATTAAGAATTTAATTAGACATTAAAAAAAATTCATACACCAATGGTTCTTAATCAATTTAGGATGATAGACCCCTTTCACAATCTCATGAAAATTATGAACTATTCCTCTAAAAAATGAAACAAAATTTTGTATGGAATTTCAAAAGCTTTATGGATCACCTGAAGTTTATCCATGAACCCCTCAGGGACCTACTGTCTGCACACAAAGGACTTCTTTCTATAACTAGATGCGATTTTAATATTTACTTTACTACAAATAAAAACAGACAACTCAGCTTTGAATCGCTTGGGACTATACCAGATAGATGACCACTGCACTTTGTTAGTTTTAAATTCAACCATTACACTCATATTGTACAATAGAAGTCTTGAAAAATAATATCTAACCATTTTTTAGATAAAGAATTCTACTTATAACTTTCTTTCAGGTACAAGAGCTAATAGCTAATTAAAGTTTATTGAAAATATTTTTTATAGTTTGATCTCATTTTCTTTACTCTTATTGATAACTCATTATATAACCAAAAATAGTGCATTTTCCTTAAATCATAAGGATATTCAAGAGTTATCACAGTGTGGCAGGCAGAAGAGCCCTCCAAAGATGTCTATACCCTAATCCCTAGAACCCTGGTAGGTTACATGCCACTACACAGCAAAGTGGAATTAAGGTTGGTAATCAATGATCTTAAAATAGGGAGTTATCCTAGATTATGTGGGTAGGCCCAACTTAATCACAAGGCTCCTTAAAAAGTGTGGAAGAGTAAGGCAGAAGAGTCAAAACCAAAGAGATGGCAGTTTGAGAAAGACTTGGTCCACTACTGTGCTCACTTTGTGAAGATGGAAGAGGAGTCATAATAAGCCCAGAAACGCAAGTGGAATGGAAAAGAAAAGGAAACGGGTTCTCCCTTCTAACTTCCAAAAGCAGTCTAAGACCGTGATTTTGACCCAGTGAGGCTTTTTTTGTACCTCTGACCTCCATAACTGTAATAAATTTATGTGTACATATTCGTAAAGATGTTTATTACGATGCTGGAAAAGTGTAAACATCTTAAATGCTTATCAATAGAATGGTTAAATAAACTATGTTATGTGCATATTATAAAACAGTAAGTACTAGGCAGTTAAAAAAGTTACATTTATGTTCTTCCTAATAAAAACCTTCTAAATACTTTAAAGAGAAAAAAAGCAGGTTTTAGAATATAGTATGACCACATACTATAACAGCCTCCATTATAAAATCACATACAAAATGAAACTGTTTTACTCTGTACTTATAAGTATGTAAATGATTTGATTAAAAAGTTAGGAAGTAAAAAAAAGAGTTAGGAAGTACATATCTGGGAAAAAGAATGAAATCACTAGAAGAGAACTGAAAGTGACTTTCATTTTTCTGAATTGTCTAAATTTCATAGAATTGGATTCATATTTCTTCTGCAATAAAAAAAAGAGGACTTGCACTTAAAGATGACAGCCTGATCAAATTTATCATGCTCTGCTCAGTCCAAACATCCTACTAAAATCATTTAAAATATATTTTTAAAGAAAATAAGCCTACAAAAATATAGAGAAAATTTTTTAAAAAGTGATACCATTAGACTTTTAAAAGAAAGTAAATGAGTGGTAACTTTAATTGCAGAACTCATAAAGCAGAGAAGCAACCTGATTTACACCAAGCACAAGAATTGGCAGACACAAGAGGCCTAAAAAGATAAATATTCACTGCAAGTCTCTGTCAAAAGCAATCAGAGCTCCCTAGTTGTCCTCCCTGACTTCAAGCAACGAGGCAACTGTTCCTCCCCAGCTCTGGCATTGACTAGAAGTTTGTTATTTGGAGAGGGCATTTTTGTACTTGGGGGCAATAGAAATATCTAAAGCCAGAGGTATCTACTGATACTGAATATGAAGATTAAATGAAAGTACCATATTGAGTGTTAAGACTCTCAACTTTCTTTTCACTCTGCTCCTAAAACAGTGGTATATAAAAGTCTACACTCCAGGTAAGAAAAGAGAAACAGCATTCTGGAAAATATGACCAGCCCAAGAGAAAAAGACAATATAATATTCCTAAGAGCCCACAGAGATGACCCTACGTGCACAGAGAGCTTTCAATTACCTTTCTCAGTGTCTTACTTTAAAGTATGAGAAACCAGCAAAAGATCACCAAACATTTGAAGAACCTAATGAAAGAAACCAAATAAAGAGAAAAAGCAACTGGAAAGAAACTGAGTAATAAAGTGGGAAGGGAGCGTATTTATACACACGGACGCGCATATAAGTACATATCATTAATATTCTTAGAAAAGGGGATTATACCCACAAAACAGTGCATAAAAAACCCCACAATAAAAAAAAAGACTATTATTTTAATCTCTCAGAGATTAAAAAAGATTAGAGAAACAAACAAATATCAACTAAAGGGTTAGAAGATAAAGTTGGGGGGAATCCCCCCAAGAACAAAAAGCAAAGAGATTTTCAAGAGGAAGAAGAGGAGGAGGAGCATGAAGAGGAGGAGGGGAGGAGGGAGGAGAGAGAGGAAGAGGATGAAAAATATAAAGCAAAGACTCCCTCGGGGTGTCCAACACTGAAGTAAGAATAGTAGAGGAAATAATTCAAAAACTACCCAAATATGCATGCAGTGCAATGCACGAACACAGATCTAACCCAAGACACATCATAATGAAATCTTATAATCCCAGGATAAAAGATCCTAAAAGCTTGGGGTGGGGGTAGGACGAAGAGGAGTTTCCTACAAAGGATCAAAAACCAGAATGCCATCAAGTGTGCTCAGAAGCAACGCCAGAAGCCAGAAAGCGACTGAGCAACACATTTAAAATTCTGAGGAAAATAAGTCCGAACCTAGAATTCTCTATCAAGCCAAACTATTAACCAAGAGGGAGGGCAGAAATAAAATATTTTCTTTCAGATATTGAAGTCTCAATGTCTTTGACTTCACACACATTCTCTCTCAGTAAGACATAGGAGATTGTGTTCCACTAAAAATAAATACATCAAGAGAGAGACCCAAGGAACTGGATGCAAATGGCATCCCCAGGAAGTTAATGAACAGACCTCACCCAATAGCTAATTCAGAATGCAGCTGGTCAGAGGCCCCAGGAGAGACTTCAACATGAAGATGAAATTCACAGAATACGGAGTTTATGAACAATCTGGAAGGAGCTTTATACATTGATGGAAGGGTTTGGGGACTACACACAAAACTGAACCAATTTGTCTACGGCCATGCCACCCCAAACATGCCCGATCTCATCTGATCTCAGAAGCTAAGCAGGGTCGGGTCTGGTTAGTACTTGGATGGGAGACCACCTAAGAATACCAGGTGCTGTAGGCGTTTAAAAAAAAGACAAACCAATTTTTCAGTTTGTGCATGAAATTGAAAAACTGCCAACTGTGCAGAGGATTCTAAAGTAGAATAAATTAGGTCCCATACACTTCACAACTAAGATACAGAGTAATATTTAAAACACAACTGCACAAAGCTGTGTAACTTCTGACTCTCATCTCCAAATAACAGCCAACTGCTTTTCACATTTATGAGACTCAAATGAGTGAATGCTTATGAAATCGCTTTCCTAATCCATAAATTACTATATAACAATGGTATCAGTTCAGTATTTATGGACACCAAAAGTGGCCTATAATATTAAATAGTCTTCATTTCTTTTCTTTTTTTCAAGAAATTAATGACACTCCTCTGAAGAACTCTGTATAAGGCAAGATGGTGGAAGGAGTGAACGATGGGAGTTACTAAGGAATTGAGTTTTCAAGGTGACCAGATGTGCTGTTTTGAAGAAGTGCTGTGGGGGAGGAAATCTGGAGAATTCCAAATCAAGACCTTAGAGCTCTCAGAACAGTGGATGTCAAAGCACCAGCAAAGTAGTGAATTGCTTTATCAAATGCCATAGCTATACAATAACTATAAATATGCTAATTTTTCAGATTCTGCCCTGGAGAACTAGCACACATTTGACAAAAACACTGAACTATCTTAACTTCTTACCAACCATCCCTCTCCAATCATCTCTAACCACCCATAACATAATCATATTAACATTCTGTGGCACATTCAAATGATTTTATATACAAAAAAAAAGCTATTAAGCACGACATAATTTTATTTCTAAGACAACTTTATTATTGTCCCCATTTGTATAGTCCACATTATACCTATTTTCTTTGGTTTGAAATTACTGACATATATTTATTTTGTCAATAAAATGTATTACTTCTTCCTGGAGCGATGTTTTTATATATGATTTAAATAAACTATAATCTGGTGATCAATAACCTTGCTACCAAATACGCTTTGCAGAACACTGAATATTTACAAAGTTTTTGCCATGTGACTAGCACAGTCAATGTGCTATAAGGCTTAATTCAAATATTCAGGGGAGACTCTTGGAAACAACACGTTATCAAAATGATGATAAAAACTAAAACTAAAATTTTGGATTATTTTTGCAAAATCTAAGTAGAAAGTACATGGTCTTCCTGAAGAGGACGGAAATAAGGAGTAGGGTATGTCTTGAATGTTTTCAATTTTGACGGGAAGGTTCAAATGCTAGTTAAAAGTATAAAGGTAAAATGTACCTTATGTAAAGTACTTTAATCCTCACCATATACAAAGCCTCCTGATCCTAGAAATGAGAAAATTAAGGTATAGAGGGGTTCTGCTTAAGGTCACATAGCGTGGATGGCCTCAACCCAGGTGGCCTGACTTGAAGACCCATACTCTCCCCCCATATTAACAGAACGCAGCCTGCACATACAAAGCATTCCATCTCCTTTACTTCAGAGATTGACTTAGGCATATGACTTAAACTGGGCTGATCAGAGTCGTTTTGCTGGAGTGAAAATACTCCCTTTAGCTCTCTCAGATCACAGGTAGATAGATGGAAGTAACAGTGAGCCTGCATGCCATCAGCTTAAATGAAGAGGGTAAAAACTAGGAAAAAAGCAAAAGAAAGCCTGGATGTGGGTTGTGGGTTGTGGGTTGTGGGTTGTGGATATGCACACAGACACACAAAATTGCTAAATTTCAGCTCCAGGGACCCTGGTTCCTCCAGTTGTTCCTTCAGTTCTTTGAGCTACCCTAGAATCCTTTCTAATAATTTGAGACAATGTATTGTTTATCCACTTAATGCTATTTGAGTTGTGTTTCTATCATTTGCAACTGAAAAAGTCTTAAGATTCTCTGACCACAATGCAATACTTCTAAACACAAGAAATAACAAAAAGGCTAGCAAAAATAACAGTAAGTTTACCACTAAAAATGTTAAAGCTACATTTAAAAAATTGAAAATAAATGAAGAAGCTAGGAGAAAGAAAATTAACTTTACAAATGAAGAAGAAACTAAGAGATAAGAACAGAGGTAATGAAATAATAATAAAAATGGTAAAATTCATTGTTCAAACCAAGAGCTGGCTCTTTTAAAACAAATTGCATGTAATTACTCATTATGTATATATGATTTGTTCTTTTTTTCCCTTGGCTCACATGTATACACGAGTAAAATAAATTAATGAACTATCACAGATTGGTAACAATTCAAAAAATTAGGATACACAAGATGGTCAGAATTGATTAAATTTAAATGATGGAATGTAGTTATTCTTTGATATACTAAATTTCTTTATTGTAAAAAAAAAAGCACTGAATAGAATAATGATTCAGACAGACAGACATTCAAAATGTATCTACTCATGAAAGCAGAGATTTGTGTCTTATTTCTTCACTCTGTATCCTTTGGACAGTGCACAGCAAAGTAGGTCCTTATTAAATATTTATTGAGTGAATGGTAGAATACTGGGCAATCATTTAAAAATCATGTTATAAAAATAATTTAAATTGATGGAAGATACTGATGAAGTGGAAAGAACATGTTATCAAAGACTATGTAACCCACAAATCAAAGAGAAAATCAAAAGGTGAATCAGAAGACATTTTTAATTGAATGTTAACAAAAAACATTTTAAAATTTATGGAACTCAGCTAACGTAATTCTTGGAGAAAAACGTTTAACTTTAAAAAATTGTATTAGAACATTAGAAAGGTTTAAAATCAAGACAATGAAGAATGAATGTCCCAAACTGTCTCTAAAACATATATATAATGCATATCAACATTTTATTCTGGTTATTTCTGGTGGTAAGATCACAGTGGTTTTCAATTTCTTACATGTTCTTTTTTTGTATTTTAGTTTTCTCTAATAAATACACATTATTTTTATGATAAAAAAAATTTTAAACAACTTCTTTTCCTTGTAGTCCTATTCTAATTGTTAGCCTCCTACTCTGCCTGTCCCTTAAAAGTTCTCACTCCCCGAGATTTCATGCTTGCTCCTCCTCAATTTATATCTATCCCTTAAGTAATCTTATCTCCTTTTTAGCTTCACTTATAATCTGCAAATTGACGATTTCTCAATTTTTTGTATGTCCTAGAGATTCATATTTCAAATTGCTTAAAGGATGCTATAGGATGAAAATCCTATAGCCACTCAAAGTTTAACAAGCCTAAAAGGCCTCATCATTTCCTAAAATGGGTCTTTCCCTCTTTATTTTTAATATTGGTTAATGACATCACTATGCACTCAGATTTGCGATCCTATAAATTCTACCTTAGACATCTCAGTCAAATCCAACTTTTCCTCTCCCTCACCAATGCCACGATTTCAGTTCAGGTACCCATCAACTATTGTTTTAAAAAAGTCCTAGCTTATCTTCCTGCTACCACTCTCCACTCTGAACAAGCAATTTAATTATGACTAGGGCTGCTGTACAGCTTCAAAGGCTGAGCACTGCACTCTACTCAGGAAGGCTGCTAACCACATAAACTATGACTGTAATGGTGACCTCCGGTCTGATCATGATACTCTGCTTTAAACCTTCATTAAGGGAAACAAATTTATAGCACTATAAAATCCTTCAACTGGCCCAAACCTATTTTTCTGGCTTCGAGTTCTCATCCTTCCTCCTTACACCTTACAATCCAGACACATTTAACTTTCTAGTATGCCCTACTAAAATCCAAGGCTTTTGTGGGTGCTTTTAGTCTGTAGTGTCCTCCCTGAATAAAACTTCTAAATCCTTCAAAACACAGTTCAAATGTTACCTTCCTCTGTGAAGCATTCTTTGACTTCCCTAGACAATGACAACTTACAAGACATTGTTAACAGTCCTATTATAGTACTGGTTACAGTGTATAACAATGTCAAGTTCAAGGAGTGCTGAACAAGAACAGGAAAGAGCCCCATGTTTTGTACCCCTAACGACACAATACCCAAGCCTCAGAGGGGCTCAATTCATGTTTACTAAAGCAACACTTCCACATACATTATTACAATGTTTTCAAAGTAAATTAAAAAATGAGTTTAAAGTTAGAAAAGGTGTGTGTTTAGCTGGTCAACCTTAGTCTACAATCAATGTGGCAGACAGACTTTAAGTTACCCACACATGATCCCTGCCTCCTGATATTTACACCTTCCCGAGTGTGAGCAAGACTTGCGACTTGGTTCCAACCAATGGACGTCAGCAAAAGCGATGGCCTGTATGTGACCACATAAGAGTGTTTTTACATAAGAGTGCTGCACTAGCCCATCCTGCCAGACGCTCTCCTCGGCTGGCTTTGAAGAAGCAAACTGACATGAGCTTAACAACCACAAGGAAATGAATTCCACCTACGTACAACCTGGGGGAGGGAGGGAGCTTGGAAGCGGACTCTATTGCAGCTGAGTCTCTAGATAACCCTATTCTGGCCAACACCTTGATTCTAGTCTTGCAGAGAACCCATGTTAAGCTACTCTCAAGAGTCCTGACCCACAGAAACTGTGAAATAATAAATATGTGCTGTTTAAGGCAGCTAAATCTATAGTAATTTCTTAAAAAGCAACACAGAAAACTAATATAATCAGGACCTAAGGTATTTCTGAACACTTCACATAAAGGCCATGTTTGCTCCAATTTCTAACAAGTATACAACAAACTTACTTTATTAGTTAATACCAGTCAAGTACATGCAAAATTAAAACATTGTGATGTCCGGTGCTACATAGAGCAGTACCCATACTTCTCATTTAACTTATTTATTAATATATCCAATTGTACATATACCTAGTATATGAAATACTTATAACATTAAGGCAATTCTCCCTATAAACACAATATAAACAATAAACATAAAAAATCTTGGTATCTAATTAATGGTATCGGTAACTGGAAATAAATAAGAACCTACTTATTGGTTACCAGGTGAAAAAATCAAATTGGATGAGGCTGGAGCCCGTGCTAGAGACACTATCTGTTAGTAAAACAGCTCTTCCTGGCTTTGCAGCCAGCAAAGCACCGAAAGGACTTAGATCAGGCAGCTCTCATATCTGAAGCTGCCCAGTGCAACACAAACCACTCCTCCCTCCAGCCCACCATCCATCCTGCAGTCAAGAGAACTTTCAAAATACTCCCAAAGCAGAAACTTCCCAGACGGAGTTTACACAAAGCATATACAAGTATCTCCTATAGCAGATTACAAATTGGAAACATTAACTACCGGAGTTCTTGGTCTTTGGGGAGGGGGTTGCAAAAGTGACAGGGGTAGTGATTAAGTGTTATTTTCTTCTGTCACACCCATAAAAGTCTTCAATTGAATGAAAAAATATTCAGGAATAGGAAGTAGATTAATCACACGATCCCAAATTCAAACATTTTGTTACTAGATACTGGTAAGAAGTAATGACAGAAAATTCAAAATGGTTAGTTAATGGAGATAATCTAACCTCTTCAAAACCTACATCTGTCTTGAATATATTAAGAGAAATAAAATCTGCCTAGAAATATATTTTATTCAACATACTCAGTTTTAAGAGAGAACCCACACTCCTTCAATAAGGAGGTATGTTTCTTAAGTAACAGAAGGCACCTGAATTACAATCAGCCTACTGAAATACTCCTGGGCACACCACACCCAAACAAATTCAAGACAATTAGGTGGAGGCGGAAAGCAATCCAGTCCCACCGGTTGTCTAGATTAATTCATTTTACATTTTCACTTCCAGGCTAGTGGATACTTTATAATAGAAGTCCATATAATTTCTCTAGAAATCATCTCCATTCGCTGGTATATTTAATAGTCCAATTTACCTTCCCTATCCCATTACCACCCATTATAATTGCTTTTATGAACATTAGCAACTTGACAGTGGAAAAAATGTAGACGTAAAATAAAGCCAAAAAAATTCTAAGATACCAAGGCTTTTAATTATGAGACTATACCCTTAAAGACCTGATTTAAAACAAAGGTGAGTGACAAGAGAAGGCTTTTTTGTTCACTTTAATGGTATTAAACTCAGCAATCTGAAAAGAATAACAAAAACTAGAAAAACCTACTTCACTTAAAAATTCCTGTATGTATTATGATCATATTCTGATATCCATCAACTCAGTTTTAGGAAATTCTAGGAAATTTCTGTAAACTAAAATATCTGGACTAAGCACCTCTCTAACGATTCTAGAGAAACTTAAATGAGTGTATATAGCCAAAATAAGTCCAAAAGAGAGCAAAATAAAACACAGAAAACCTCATTCGATTTGGTAATTCATCATGATGGAACTAGTAAAATTCAACTTGCTAGACTCCTTAATGTAAAAAAGAAACAAGTGGTACTGGTTTAGGTTTTCCTTTTCTATAAATTACATGACAGCTCACATGAGAACTGAAATTCTGAATTTTATTAGTACCATGTTTTCTTAGGAGATATGATTAATACAAACATCAATTAAAATAAGTTTTACAAAATCACAGTAAGAACGTTCCACTAATTCAGAAATATTCCATTTCTCATTATTCAGATGACGTTACCTTACATGTGCCCAAACATCTGTACAATTTATAACTGAATAAACATATTAATACTATAAATACATACTAAAAAATTAAATCAATGTAAAGCATAATCAAGTCTAATTTTAAAAATAAGATTCATCAACCAGCTCCCTAAATCTCAGGATAAGAAACATGTTTGCATTAAGTTTCCTTGATAAACCTATCCATTGAAATATAGGTAAAAATCTCATCAAAGTAAATGCCACTGGTAAGATGTTTACACGTGTATGCCATCTTCCTGTCTCAACTAGGATTTAAGGTACAAGCACTTTGATCTGTTCCCACCCTATAATAGGAACAGATCATTTCTGATCCCCTTCCAGACTTTCTTAATTGGGGTTCCTCATCTGAACTACTCTACACAGATTACTTTTCTCAAATGTCCAAGAATGACCCGTAACTAGAATCATTTTAAATGCATGGGTGAAAAATGTTAACTGCATATAATAGATGCCTTTAGGACATTAGGGTTCAATTCTCTACAGATATGTTAAGAAAGGCTACCACAAGTTCCTTGGTGTCAACTGTGCTGCTACTAGGCTCCAATCATCCTAACCCCAAAAAGTACTAAGAGGACAAGTGCACAAATCTAGGAACTTAGATAAGAAAAGAGATAAGTGCTTTACCTTTCATTTGCTAATGTGCTATGAATTAACAGCATGGGTGTCAACTATTTGCCCCCTGCTCTAAATGGAATGTACTTAAGAAAATAAACCCATACAGATATACTGACTCTTTGTTGAAACATATTACCCAACCTTTAAACAAAATGAATAAAGACAATAATCAGGGCATTAAAGAAATAAGAACTATTAATTTCATAAGTCTTTTTCTATCTTTAACATGCTTTTAAATATATATGTCCTTTGATGATCATAACTGCTAAATGCAAATTTCCATTTTAAAAAGGTAAGCTTTTTAAAAACCAACTTATCCTTTATTATTGTACTAATCTCCTATTATCAAGAAACTGTCTTTTGTTATTATTCCTCAATGTGGTGACTACAGTACCTTCAACTATGTTAGTTATAAGCAAATCACAATAAGGACAACCTTAGTTCTTTTGCTCAAAAAAGATTTCTTTAAAAGATTTTTTCTTTCCAATTTTAGGAAACAATCTTTTTATTAATGTAGCAAAAGTGACTTTATAACAAGTAATCAGGGCAGAGTTGTTCTATATTGAATGTGCAAAGCACTACTAAAAAGATGGAAAAACTAAATATTCTCATTTTTAATGTATGCTTACATGAAGGCTGATAGTACAGAACATGAGAACAGATAAATTACATTATTCCACCTTGCCAACTCTCTACCCAAATTTCTCACACGTGAAAACATGTAAGGGGGGCACCCAAATGGAGGGGATGACGTGTGCTGTTCTGTGCTCCACTGTGAGCGTGCGGCAGCACCGACCACAACGCAGTGGCATGGGGATGTTACTCCTACCGTCTCTCTAACCAGATTTAATTTCAACATCTTTTCCTGAACTGGGGAGGGAGGGGTGTCTTGATTCACTTACTAGTAACTGTTTTGAGGTGCAGGGGATCACCTTAAAACATAATTGAAGATGTCGAGTTTGTTTTCCTCAAGTCAAGGGCACCCTTCCTCCTGTTCCTACATAAAAGCACATCATTTTGCTATTAAAAATTTCCAATTCTCACAAGTGACTTTTCCTGAACTCAAGTCAACATTGCTCTTCAAAATCACCTAGGCTTTTACTGCACCTTGTAGGCAGAGTTGTGATCATTACTAGTTTCCTTCAAGAAACTTTTTAATTTTTTAAACGCTGTCCAAATTAAGCAGGACTCACATTAACCATTATCTAAAGTTGCAGTTTACCGGGGGTAAAAACACACACTTCACTACCGCATTTATCCAGTTGAAGTGTACGTAGTAGGTTGGGCTGTTTACACGGGCTTGAGAATCAGTTTTACATTAAGTCAATCCAAACGCGATAACGCCCTCCTTTTTCAAAGTCACGGTTGAGACCCTCAGAATTCTGGCCTCTAGACACCGCTCATCGGTCGAGTCCCGAGACAGAACTACATTTAGCAACGGGTCTTCCTTCTCCTGACTTCCTGATACTGAGAGCCACCAGCACCAGGGCTGCTGCGTCGGTTTGTTTTAAAACAACATTTGCTCCTTTCACCTCACGGGGAGAACAAGGACTTTCTGTACTGGGGGAGCCACTGAGGTGAAGGTGCACACGGTGTTTAAAAAACAAACACCAGGGTCTGGCGGTGGCGACGCCGCAGGGATTAAGGGGCGATTTTCCTCCCAGGAGGGGTGACCGCGCCGGGCCGCGCGGCAAACCCCCTGCGCTCAGGGTGAAGGAGAAAAGAAGGGTGAAAATGAGCGCGGCCGCGGCCCACGTGCCGCCCGTGGGACCAGGGAGCCAGGGAGGGAGGGGGGCCGTACCTCCGAACATGTGCGGCGAGAGGTGAGCTGGTAAGGAGCCGATCACTAGGCGCTGCCCGCCCGGGCCCCCGCCCGCCGGCCGGTCCCTGCCGCCGCCGCCGCCGCCGTCCTCCGGGCTGCTGTGCACCGAGTCCTGCGAGCCGTACTGGCCGCTGCTGCTGTTGGGGATGCTGAAGGAAGACTGCGCGGCGCGAGCCCCCGATGCCACGGTCCCCACTGCCCCGCCGAGGGAGCGGCTGCGCGGGGCCGCCGATGCCGCCGCCGCCGCCGCGGCTCCCGAAGCGCTGGGCTGGTGCGCACCGGGCACCTGAGCCGGAAACCTCCCGGCGGCTGCGGCCCGCGCTCCGCCGCCGCCGCCCGCGGTCCCATTGGCCCCTCCGCTGCTGCTGGAAGGTAAATCCGAGCCCGAGTAGGCGCGGGTGCGGCCGTTAGCAGCGGCCGGGCCGCTCTGCTTGGCGCCCATGACCGCCCTGCCTCGGGCCGGGCCCGCGCGCAGCGCCCGGAGCGCCGAGAGGGCGGGAGCGAGCGCGGGAGCGAGCGGGCAGGGCCGAGGCGCCGCGGCCGGCCCCGAGGGGAGCCCGCACGTCCAGGGCCGCCGCCCGGCGCCCCGAGGGGCAGTCGGAGCCCGGCGCGCTTTTCTTCTCCCAGGCGGCGGGCGAGGCCGGCGGCCGGCCGGGGACCGCGGGAGACGAAGAGAGGCGGAGAGGAAGGAGGTCCCGGCCCCGGCGGGCGCCGCTCGCGGGCTCCGGCAGGAGGGGCGGCTCAGGTGGCTGTGCGGCCGCCGCTGGTTTCGGTTCTGCTGCGCCGCGACGGGCCGCTGCCGCTCTCTGCCGCCGCCACCGCCGCGCTCTGCGCCCCGGGCCTCGGCACCGCCTCCTCCCGGGCGGCCTCTGCTACCGCCGCCATCCTCCTGCTCCCACGGCGGCTCGCGGGTGGGTGGGAGGCGCCCGCCCAGACTCCGCTGGGGCCACCTTCCCTCCTCCCCCCAGCCACTCAGCTGTTATTAACGGAGAAAGAAGAAAAACGGGTGGCGCGTGAGAGGAGGACAGAGGAGGGCAGGGAAGAGCGGCGCGCGCTTCCCGGCAACCGTCGCCGCGCTGCCCCCGCGAAGGAGGGGCTGGGGGCGGTCTGGGACACGGAGGCGGGGGTGCCCGGCAGGGGAAGAGGTTGCCCGGCCCTCGCACCGGAAGGCCGAGAAGCAGCGCGGCTTCAGGGTGCGCCGGGGCGCGTGTGTTTGGGTCGCGCGCGGTGACCCCGCCCCCGCCCCCTCGCGCCGCCGACGGATTGGCTCCCGTCGGCTTGGCCCCACCTCCCCCGGCCGCGGCCTTCCAGCCCCGGTCCCGCCTCCCCAAGGTACAGTGGTGTGGTAGGTGCTACCACCCGCGGACTCGATGATGGACAGGTTGCTGGCCCCGCCCTCCCCTTTAGGGCTCGCCCCCGCCTCCGCGGCGGGGCCTACGCCGATTGGAGGGACTGAGCCCCACCAGGAGCCAACCAGAAGGCGGCCCCTCCTCCCGCACGTGGCCATCCGACGCAAGATAAGGTAGAGTGTCCCCTTCACCTTTTCTTGGCTAGTGCTGGGTGTACTTGTATCCCGTCTTGAGCTATCGAGTTTGGGTGAGTGTTAACTTTCTGGTTGGTGTTATTAAATGAGTGTATCTTTTATATGAAGCAGAAGCTCAGCAATACTGATGAAAAACAATGGTGGAAACAAAGAAACCAAGAAGGCTGCAGAAGCCAACTTGATCTGAATTAGCCCTAGCCAATCAAATATTCCAACCCTGGGAGAAGAGTTGGAAGAACTAAGGCTAATCAAGCTTGACCTTAAATTGAAGGGCAAACACTGTGGCGCAGAGAAATCTGCACCCAATTTAGGATACTTGGGGTCTAGTTCTTGTGACAGTACAGTAAATGATTTTTTGAATGAATGAATAAATGAGTGAATGAATATTTCTACTTAAATAATTATTTCTTGAAGGTCACACATGACTTTTATTTGTCCCTATCCTCCATGACATCTCCCCTGTGGTAGCTGCCCCTTCCATTTCCTCTCTGGGTAGACCACAAAAATGTTTCTTTCCCTACAAGGATTTTGGAGTTACAAAACTTTGGCCTCTTATGTTCTTTACTTGGCCTCTTCCCTCTCTCCTCAATCTCTCTCCAAATAGGAATCCACATTAACCTGTCAATATGTTTTATTGTCAGCCAAACAGTTCTGACTTCATTTAAAATGTGTAGCTTCTTTATTATACTGTGCCAGTTCTTCAAAAATTAAAAGTGCCACTTCATTTAAATCAGCACATACAGGTGTACACACATAGATAAAGCCAAAATAGTTTTAATGAGATCATACCCATGCTTCATGGGATGCACTCCATCTTTCATTCCATTTCACTTTTGTAAAAGGCTAGTCACTGCCTACTGAATTAATTTTACAACCCACAATTAATGAATTGTAATCTGCAGTTTAACAAATGATGGTTTAAATCAGTGCTTTGCAAATTGCACAAAAAGCAATCATATGGAGACCTTGTTAAAAACAGACTACTGGGCCCCACACTGTCAATGATCCTCATTCTGTAACAGATCAGGGACGGGCCTTGAGAATTTGCATTCTAACAAACAGCCCAGTGATGCCGATGTCACCAGACCTCCAGCCTGACTTGGAGAAGCACTGATCTAGAGCAGCAGTCCCCAACCTGTTTGACACCAGAGACCAGTGCTCCTATAAGAATCTAATGCCTGATGATCTGAGGTGGAGCTGAGGCGGTGATGCTAGCGCTGGGGAGCGGATGCAAATACAGATGAAGCTTCACAGGCTCACGGCTCACCTCCTGCTATGCAGCCCGGTTCCTGACAGGCCACAGACAGGTACGGGTTCACAGCCTGGGGTTCGGGGACCCTGGTCTAAAGGATACATTCCTGTACATAATCAGAACTGTTGTTTTAATGTCTCAGTCACAAGAAACCAGAACCCCAGTTCTTTAAAATTCCTAGTGTTCTAAGCTTTTTCATATGCTCGATTTTTCATCCTTCTTCATGATTAAATGATGAGATTTTGAACAATGACTTTTGGGGTTCAAAAATAGTTTGTATTGTTAAAGCACTTCATGTTGACAAAACTGATGGTCAGAAACCCGCCCTGGAACAGATAAACTAGTTGTGGGTTTATCAATAAAAATACCTGACTGATTGATTTGCTGTTATCTGGTTTGAAATTCAGATGGAGTGAGTCTCTTCCCTTCGGCATTTATTTTTGTGTAGGTGTGCTTCTCTTTCCACTCTTGCCCACTCTTATAGCTGTGCTGGATCAGACCTTTGATGTGCGGGACAACAGATTTGCACAGAGCAGAAGACCTGTTGCACCAGTCCTTTCAACTGGGCCCATAGACTCCCAACCGGGCTCTCCTATAGCCAGCACCAGCCTTATACTGTTTGCTAAAGTCTCTGCCATCCCACTTTTTCTCTCATTATAGAATTCAAAAGGTTTTGCCTTTTATTTTATTTTATCTTTTTAGTAAGAGTTATACACTGCCCAGTCTCTTTAACAAACTATAGGATTGTATGTATAATTACCTATCTTTAAATAGGCCTTTTCCTCTTATTCTATTTCATTTTTTAAAGAAAGGGATGGACCGTCTAAACATTAAAACTCAATACATCCCACAGAAAACACTGTTTAGGATTTTAGTGATGATTAGAAACTGTATCTTAAATTCTTAAGTTTAGAGGAATATTTAAGAATCACGTTGTTGGGTAATTTTTCAGAGAACATCAATAATTTATAGAATGTATGTAACTAACTTTTATTTTTCTGTCAGGAGTAAGCCAAATTCTCCCTTTTCTTTACTCTCATTGATTTTTTTAATCAATCATGTTTGTCTTCCAAAGGATATAACCAATCATGACAGGGTTATAACCACACACCACAAAGTAGGTCAACCTAGGCCACAGTTAGGCCTTGGCTCTGTCTGGCTATGGGACTTAGAATGAGCCACTTAACCTGGCTAGATGCACTTCCTCTATACAGCGCAGATAGTCACAATACCAGTATCGCACAGCAGTTGTGAGTTGCAAAAGACTGTCTCTATTTGAAAATACTTTGAAATCTGTGAATAAATATACACATTTTAATCTCAATGTTATTATCCCTGGCGGATTGTTATAATTTGTATATTACTCTAGCAATTTGTGAATTGTGCAATTTAATACATACTACTACTACTCACTAGAATTGATTTTACCATTTTGTATAATTTTAATACATTATTGAAACTTAAGGATTTATTAGTGATAATTGTTTGGCAGTAATTTGCTAATAAGTATGCACATCACTAATCTTGATGACACTATGACACAATGACAAACCTACATCTTTCTACCATAGGATGTATGTATATATGTGTATATATACATAGATATGAAATTTAATTGTCATTAAGAGACGAGAAGCTATTTGAAGAGACTAGAAACTATTTGAAATCACTAACATTTAAAGCTTTTTTTTTTTTTATCTCCCTTGATTCTACAAGGTAGTTAAATTACACTTTCACTAAGGAGCCTTAGGGGTCCTGAATAGGTTTAAATGTGTTATGAAAGCATTTCATGTTTCTCAATCAGTGACCAGATTCCTAAGCTATGTCTAACATAGATTCTGGAATCATTTTCCTTTCTAAAAACAGCTTAAGACACAATGTCAGCACCTGCTAATAAAAATAACTTAATTTTTGCTTATCAGAATGGTCCGGAGTATTAATAAGAGCTTAAATATTTATATTATGCCCTATTCTCAATCTACTTTGGCTTGCAAGCAATATATATTTTTAAATCTTTAAAAGACCTTATTTTAAAACTCTTAATACAAAACAGCTTTTCCTCTGTTATCAAGAAATCTCTCAGATTTCACACTTAGTAGATAAAGGAATCCCAAATTCGTATTAGAGTCACACTGTTGAAGACATACAATTTAATGGAAAGCTGTGTCATAGAGTCAATACCAAGAGAATTTTCCCAGCCTGCAAAAGTGAAGACTAGCTTGGAGAAAACATAGCTCTCTGCTACATAATGCATGTGGTCCCTCCTCCAATGCATAGGCACTCCCCCTCTCTGCTTGTTTAAATTACTGTGATTATACATCAAAGATTAAAAAAGATTATAAGACATTTTCTCTTACCGCCCCCTCTCTCTAACGTAGCCAAAATCCCTAGTAAAGCAAGCCCCTTATTTTAGGCCTAGGTTGCCTAAGCCTCCCAAGTATAGGAACTTTGTTTCTGTTTTATTTTCAACTCTCTACAGTGCCTGCATCTAGAGATCCAAGACAGTCTGTATGTAGGAAACATTCAGTAACTGCTGTAGACCACAAGGGCCAGCCGTGACAACACATGTCCTGAATTACTACTGACTTAACAGGCTGTCATTACTGCACTAAGTTTGTATGTTTCAAATTTGCTGTCTTCTACACTTTTCAGCCAGGTCAGTCCATACCTTAGGTGGCAAATTTCCTCTGAGTGGCTGCTGATTGATGTATGCCCCCACATTAGGCCAGGTTAGAAATGATAAGCTCCAAATTGCCGGACTATCTTTGCCTGGCCACAAGAGAGTATTGAGCCATAAGACTTACTGTTCAACTTTCCCCATTTCTATTTCCCAGAAGCTAGATGGGTTCTGGCTGCATTCTAGGGGTACAGGTCTCTAAACCCAGCAGATTTCAGAACATAGCCCTGAACTGGGTCATCCCCAGTGGGTGAGCACATCAGGATACCTTGAGAATGTTTTCATTCGCTCAACCAAAAGTGACAGAGCATTTGTAATGTGCCAGGCCCTGGGCTTAGCTCTGGGAATACAAAATTAAACCAAACAAAGGTCCCTGCCTTCAAAACCCTCATAGCTTATAGTCAGGGGACATAGATATAAATAATGAGATGATTAGAGTGCAATGTAGTAAATGCATGCTGGAGCTGAGTGCAAGGGTGGGGGTTGGGTGAAGGACAAAGATGTTTTCCCAGAAGTGATACTGAGCTGATCTTTTGAGAGAGTTGGCTTAAGTCGCCGCAGGCATTCCAGGCTAAGGGAGCATGAAGCAAGGCAGAGCTTTGAGCATCTCAAGAACTACAAGCAATTCATTATAGCTGGAATGAAGAACAGGAGGCAATGAAGTGAGTAGATAGGCTGGAAGAGTAGGTTGAGGCTGAGTCTGACTGGCTTGGTATACTGGGCAAAGGTTGAAATCAATCCAGAAGGCAAAAGTGAACCACTTTCATAAACAGGAAGTAGCATGATCGTATTTACAGTTTAGAAGGATCATAGGTAGTACTTTAGAGATAGCGAGGAGGAAAGCGCAGCGAAGTTGAAGACTAGATGGCTGATATAGGGTAGATTCAACAGCTATTAGGAGAGTAACCTCCACATGTCTTGGAGACCAATGAGATATGATTGGCTGTGAAAGTGGGCACTACAGATAACTGAGGTCACGTGCTGCTTTTAAAGGACCCCAGGTACCAGCTGGGACTTCCCATTACCTGCCTCAAAACAGCATCGGAGGCTGCCTTCCAAATGAAAGCATTGAGGTTAGAAAGTCATGACATTAAAAAGAGCAGTCTTTGGTTCAGGGTTTCTGTGTTCTGAGAGAACTCCGGAGATTCAAAACATGTAAGTAGACGATCTATTTGGTGAAATTACAATTCTGAAAACAGCCCGTGTTTGCCAGGACTTGAGGAAGGACCCTAGGTGATATCTGGTACATCTGCAGAGGAGAGAAGGTGGCGGCTGGGAAGGTCCACACTGACACCTAGTGATATAAAACTGCACTGCCAAACGCTCGAAATCTGAAGCAGTGTATCAATGGGATCCTCATTTTTGATGCCCCTACCCCACCACCCCAAGAGGGCTCAAGACTCAGTGCAGATCAGGTGACTTCAGCTGCCTCGGGTGCAGCCAAGGCTGGTCAGACTTCTTTATGCTGTGTATACTGGTGCAAAGTTCAATCATCTAACAGTTTCTGCCTCTTAATTTTTGGAAATAATTATTTCTGCATATTTTAAAGCTAAAGATTGTACTTCTAAAAAGCTTTTTTGTGTTTCTGGTGGTCAGACACTTTAATCTCAAATGTGTTTAAGAGCATTTATATTTTCCAGGTTCACAGAACAACCGCTTTGGCTGTGATGACCTGAGCAAGGAATAACCTGCATCAGGGATGGAACAGGTACAGCAGATACCTGCCCCTCTGTGCCCCTAGCACTTTATCTTCATTTGATTCTTATCAGCTATGGTGCGTCAAGCATCATATAAAACGACAAAGACTGTCCCTTCCATTTTTCCCTTTTTCTTCTATGCACATGGTGAAAATAAGTCAACAGAGATAAGATTTCTATTTTCTTCCTTAATGGGGCAAAATTAGAAGCAAGACTGGATTTTGAAGGCTGCTGCACTAATCCTGGTGAAAAAATGATGAGGGGGTCGCATGACAATGTGAATGTACTCAATGCCACTGAGTCATACCTTTAAAAAATGCTTTAAATAGTAAATTTTATGTATATTTTACCACAGAGAGAGAGAGGCTAACCTGCAACAGTAACACTGGGAATGGAAGAAGACTTTACAAGTCTTATCAAGTTATTGGGCGCAAATACATTTTCATATCATTCTCATGAGCAAAACGTGCAGATTATGTGCAGATGAACAAATATTAAACTCCAGAACATGAATGCCAAAAATGCGCTTACAAACTCCTCATTGAAAGAGACCTAAGCATCGTTAAATAATTTAATCAGATTGTACGAAATGTATTTTTCACCATACATTTAGTACATTTTCTTTTATGACATCTAAATATCGAGCTTCAGGCAAATCATACAAATGGGAAAATAAAATGTGCTACACTAAAAGCACACGGATTTAGCAAAAAAAAAAAAAAAAGTGTGAAAAGAAGGAGGGGTGGCATCCCACCAGGCATCTCTGATTCAGTTTTGACTGTTGCATAGATGAGAGAGGTAAAAACATTTCCAGAATTCAGTTGCTTCTGTGAGTTGAGCACAAAAAGAAAAGATAAATTGGAAGGAACTTGAGACATGACTTGTGCAAACAGCGGATTCATAGGTCTTGGTTATGATGATTTGCTACATTTTAGAATTTATAATCTGTTCGAAGGGTGATTCATTGACATTCCAGGGGGGAATTAGAAGAGATCCAGAATTTTTTCAGAAAATGTAACTTTTCAATTTAAACTGTCAGATGTACATCTACCCGGTTTTTCCAATACATCTTTTAACAGGTGACTTATTAATAATAAGTTTTATTCTGTTCTTTCATCCCAACCCCCACCAATGATTAGATAAAAAAGTAAAAAATTCTGTCAGGACCAATATTAGTGAGGAGTATGACAACTACAGTTAGGATTTCATTTTAATACAGCATGTTTTTTTTTTCCCTACTGAATTCAAGTTATTTGAAAATAGCTCATGAGTTTCAATAACAAGAGTTTCTTCTGCAGCTCACAAAGAACTTAACATGAACAACTTAAAAAAAAATTCTTTTTAAGTTCCACCAAGCATAAAATTTACTTAGCTTGATACATGCAAACTTCAGAGGATCAAGAGTTCTGGAAAGCCAGGCCAGTTCCTCTAGGATTTCTATAAACTCAGTCATCATGTAGGGGAAAAGCAAGTGTCTATTACCTTTCAGTTCACCATACTGGAGTGATAGTGACCCACAGCCAAATTTGAAACGGTGATGGCTTGATAAATCGAATAATAGAAACTGTCTTGTTTTTCATATTTAGTGCAATCAAGCTAATGGCTTTTGTATAATTTTCGAAACTGCCTAATGGATATTTTATGATTTAAAATAATTATCTTTCTTGTCAGGCAAGATATAAAGAATCCAGATTTCTTCATTTGAAGAGTGAATAGCCTAAGGAAGTAGTTTATATCTGTTGGAGCAGTAATTCCAAGCAATAATCTACAGACCGATGCCATTCTGTGATGAAGTGTTCAGTGTGAAATAAGAAAAATCAGGACAGTGCAGTAGTTGCTTTTTTTATCTATGAAAAGCTAAATGTCTTCAAACAGTATGATGGTTCCTCAAAAAATTAAGCGTACTATTACCATATGATCCTGCAATCACACCTCTGGTATGTACCCAAAATAATTGAAAGCAGGAACTCAAACAATATTTGTACACCGATGTTCATAGCAGCGTTATTCACGGTAGCCAAAAGGTGGAAGCAGCCTGTATCCATGAACAGATGAATGGATGTTGACTGTGGTGTGCACATACAATGGAATATTAATCAGACTTAAAAGGAAGGAAATTCTGACATATGCTACAACATGGATGAATCTTGAGGACATGCTAAGTGAAATAAACCAGTCACGAAAGGACAGATGATTGTATGATTCCACTTATATAGGGTACCTAGAGAAGTCAAATTCATAGAGACAGGAAATAGAATGGTGGTTGCCAGGGGCTGGGAGAAGGAGGAAATGGTGAGTTGTTGTTAATGGGTACAGTTTCAGCTTTGCACAGTGAAAAGAGTTGTGGAGATTGGTTGCACAACTGACTCTAATTAACACTACTGGAAAGCTTAAAAATGGTTAAGATAATAAATTTTATGTATATTTACCATAATTAAAATTTTCTTTAAAAATTCTTAAAGTAAAATGTATCAATTAGATTTTCCTTTAGTTTAAGATTATGTCCATTCTACTCTTATGATAGTTGTAGATAGAGCAGTAGCATTGGAGAGGTTTGCTTTTTTGTTTATTTGGGTTGTTTTTTAATTTCCTTATTTGACATAATGAAAAATTGGCAGCCTGATATTGATTCCTAAACTCATCTTGAATTTTTATTGGCCTCTGAAACCTGAAATGTGGGGAACAATTACTCAAGAGATCAAGGTTCTCAGCTTTGATTTTCTTGCCAGCCCCAACACGCTGGAGTGGTAGGATACGCCCCATCAACCAGAGCAATGGGCTTGTTGTCAGCTGGAATTTTGGCCTTGAAATGGAAGGGTGCACATCAGAGCGGATGGGAGTCCTGAACGCTAGACAAAGGCCCAGGTGGTTCTAAAAGGCCCTCTCCGTACTCCCAGGTGGCATCGACCCCTCTCCAAACCTAGCTAAACTAAAAATTCCTGCTCAATAGTATTTTACCTCCCAGATGTTTCAGTGGGACTAGAAAGGACCTAGACACCTCATTTATTAACTCGCCATGTTGCCTTCTCTACGGGGCTATGCCTTAGCCTTCCAGAAAATGAGTAGGATTTCTAGGGAAGTCAAGTGCTTCCAAAATATCCAGCAACCGATACCATATAAAGGCTTTCTTTATTTCTAACACCAATCCTTCACACTGAAATTCGAACACATTTTTCTTTACTGTTCCAGGCCAAGTCATTTAGTTATTCTGGGTTTTGTTTCCTCAGGGAGAAATCAAAGGGATTAAGTCAGGTCTTTCAAACTGCAGGTTATGACCCATCCGTGGGTCGGTTAAGCATGACCAGTATTTTTTTTTTTCCTAAAGAAAAAGTATTGAAAGACTAGAAAATATCAAACCACTTCACATGTAATGAAGGTAATTATTGTTTCATGAAGCTTTATATATTTTCTGGGCTGAGACATAAAGTTTCTTTGAATGTGGGCAATAGTTAAAAAAGTTAGAAAACCATTGGTTGGACTGCTTATGTGATCTCTGCAATCGGTAATACCCTAAAATTCTATGAAGCTCACTTTCATAGGAAACATAGAACTCTCCCCTCACTCACATCTGCTCATTATTTGCACCAACAAATCCAAGAACTCCTATTCATTCTAGAGGCGATTGGTGTCCCTCGAGCAATCTGTGTTGATTGCTTCCTTGGACTTGAAAATCAGGCCTTTCCCCGGCTCTCCCCAGGCCCTCAAGATAATGGTTTCCATCGTGCTTATTCTATTGTATTAGCATTGTTTGTTTGTCCATTTCACCAGGTAGCTGTGCTGGTACTTCAGCAAAGTCAGTTGCAATGAGAGGAATGAGTGAAGGAAGGAAGGAACTGACAGCTGGATTTGCTGAAAGCAGTGTTTTTCAGACCTGGTATCCATCAGAATCCCCTGGGAAGCTTTTTAAAATCTCAGAACCCAGACCACACTCAATTAAAGTAGAATGCTATCGGTGGATCCCAGGTATCAGGATTCTTTAAAGCTCCCCAGGGGCATCCGACATGCAGACAAGGTTGAGACCCACTGGTTTAGATCAGGGCCTGGGCTGTTACAACACAGATTCCGATTCCCTGGGGCTGGAGTGGGGCTTGAGATTCCTTCTAACATACTTCCAGGCAACAGCGGTGCTGCTGATTGGCAGACTACATTGTGAGGAGCAGGGGAAGAGTATCTGATGGATGCTGGCAACAGAGAATGAGCCGAAATAGCAAACTCGAACAGACCTGGAAGTCCGCGAAGGTAGTGACCAGGCATGCGGTTTCTGGAGCTAACTGCCTGGCATGGTTTCTTACTAGCGCTGTGACCTTGGGCTGGTTACTTAAAGGTTATGATAATGGAGATACAGCAGTGTCTTAACTCATTGGGTGATTGTGAGGCCCAAGCAGCATATTTCATAGAGACCTAGGCACATACATGTGCACTATTAGTATTATGATTATGTATCCCAACAACACTTACTAGCTTCATGCTCTTGATAAGTTACTTAACCTGAGCTTCAGTTTCCTCAAATGTAAAATGAGAAATCATACTTCCATCTTACAAGTTTGGCTTTACATAAATGTATGGTATATAAAGTTCTTAGCACAGTACTTAACCCATGTGCATGGTCAATAAATGGTTAATCTTCAAATTAGTTTCATCTGTATTGAGACAAATCATTCTGACCTCCCGTAGGTACATTCTCTATTGAACCATCTGCCAGATCTCAGAATTTCCTGCCCCCACCCTTCATAGGCCCTAGGCTGTGTGGACAGATGACAAGAGATGGCAGGCTCATCTCACGCTTTATTTCAGCGTGTTATACTTCAGCAGCAGGACTTGTTTTTATTACCCCATTGAGTTCACAGGGGTAAGTTTTGGCAGGAGCAATTATTCTCCTTATTACTTTACAGATGAAGGAGAAATAAACTTGGCTGTGACGTGTTGAATTTTCTCAAGCAAGTCCCATATGGAGGATAAAAGCTCTTAATTCTAATCCGAGCCAGAGAGAATTCTCCTGGTTTCACGCTTCTTCAAATCTTCTCTTTCAAAATGCTTTGAAGACCTGCAACGTGCCAGGTGTTGTGCCAGATTCAAAGTAGAACCCGTAACAGAGGTTTAAACAAATTACTACGGGATCACAGCCCAGGGCCTGGAGAGGAGGGGGTGGGGGCTGGATATATTTCACAAAACAGCTGCTATTTTGGCTGGGCAGTGAAGGTTAAGGAGGAATTGATAAGTGGGAATAGGGGGAAAGGTGTCTAGGAAGACAGAACAGCCATGGGCAAAAACGAAGAGGTGGGAAACAGCTTGATCTGTTTGGGGAATGACAGGTGGCCGGAGTGCATGAAGATGGGGCTAGAAAGTTAGCCTGGGGCCAGATGGTAAGCTAGACTGAAGAGCTTGGACTTTATCCTGTTAGCTGTGGTACGATGACCACACAATTCGTCATCCAGATGGGTTGCTTTTGAGAGTAAAAGGGCGTGCTAACCAGATGGAATAACAGAACACCCAATATAAAACTGTTCCAGGCTAATAGGGACCTCACCTTGGGAGACCTCTAAGGCCTGATGCTCATCAGATTTGTGTATTACAAAGGGAATTCTGGTAGCAATGTGGACTGGAAAGGAAAGGTGGTGCCTACAGTCAAGGACATAGCTAGGAAGGCAGTGAAGGTGGAGAAGAGAGACATCTAGGAACGATTTTGTCAGAACTGCAATGGATTAAAGAGACGATGGGGAGGGGAAGAGGCAGAGAGAGGAAGAGAAAGAGAGAGGAGGAGAGAGAGAGAATTTAAGACCCAGCACTCAACATTTCCAGGCAGGGTGATGTGGGGACTAAGAAAAACCAGAGAGGAGCTAAATGTTATTGTCCAGCAGACATAGCTCAAGGTGTGGAATTCACAGGAGGAGTTTGGAGACACAGACCTTGTCATTATAGGTAATAATACTAGGAGGAAGTTGCTGAAAAGCACCAAGGGAAAGACAGTGGAGAGGGAGAAACTATGAAACAAAGGATAGACTTCTAGGAAATGGCAAGGGACTGGTGGAAGAAAAGGAACCAGGGAAGGAAGAGGGAGTCAGAGCAGCAGGTAATAAAATAGGAGAGAGGGTATCCCAAAAGGTGGTAGGAGGAGGAGAAGGTTTGGGGAGTGCAGATGGATACATTCATTTGGAACTCTCCAACAGGCAGAGGATGCCGAAGACTGACATCATGCTTGACAGGAGAGCGTCCATCAGTGTTGATCTTTTTAGAGCAGTGGAGGTGGAAGCCAGGCCACTGGCTGCATGTCGAAGGCAACTGCAGACCACTCTTTCCAAGGGGTTAACAACCAGCAGGGGAGGGAGTCACAGCAGCGTGATGAGGAAGCAGTTTCCTTGCTTCATTTTCCTAATGCTGTTTACTTCTGAGTCTGGTTGTAAACATGTGATTAGGAAATTAAAGAAAAAGCAGCTGAATTTACCCCAGACCCCCTGGGGCTGACTTTCACAGTCATAAGACCTAAGCTTGAAGCGCTTTTCCTTGTCCAGAGTGATGGGGGCTTTAAACTGTTATGTTGAGAGTATATTCTCCTGCCCCAAATCTTAATTCAGATTTAACTCGGTGATGGCCTAGATAGGACATTTCAGTATATAATGCTTTTGCACATCAGTTTTGTAGGCCACTATAGCTTAACTGTTGCAAATAGTGATAAGATCAATTAAAAGAATTTTACATGATGAATATTCATGATTCTGTGGTAAGATCAAAGATGGCTGAATCGTTAGGTACCCTCAGAGCCTGCAGAAAGCAGTGACTTGCCAAAGACGAAGGCGGTGTGGGCTCCCTGGAATTCTCAAGGACTTCACTAACCTCAGTCTAAAGATATGGAGGCCACTAACCTGGTCCTTGTGGTGTATCATCTTGGGCTCCAGGGTAATATAAAGCTAGAGAGAGAGCCAGGTAACGTAAGGTTCAGAGAAAGGGACTCCCTTGAAGAATGAAGAGAGAGGGCAACTCCATAAAAAGATGGAGTCATCAAGGGCTGCAATTCTTGCCTTCACCTTCTGATGGATGAAGGGATGAGTAAAAGTAATTTGTTGGCATTATGAAATGTTCTTACTAGTAGACCATGTTAGTTATATCAACAACAGCTTTCCTTTTTGATCTAGGTATAATTTCCATGTACTTATGATAATTCTCATTTAAAAGTTTTTGGTTATCTTGCACCCTCAGAATATCTCTACCATTGCTATCTCATACTGGCTATGCATGGAATAACTTTTATTTCTCAAATTTCAGCATTGACACTACCACAACCCTTCAATCTCAGGTTATTCCTCCACAATCATGGAGGACTTTACACACCTGGCCAACATCCTTCTCCCCCGCCCAAGTAGTACCATCATCCTGGGAGATTTCAAAATCTATGCAGATATCCTCTGTCTTGGTCTATTAAGGCTGTTAAAACAAAACACCATAGACTGGGTGGCTTATAAACAACAGAAATTTATTCCTCATAGTTCCAAGGCTGGGAAGTCCAAGATCAAGGCACCAGTAGATTTGGTGCCTGGCTAAGTTCCACTTTATAGATGGCCATCTTTTTACTGTAACCTCACATGATGGAAAGAATAGGGAGCTTTCTGAAGTCTCTTTTTATAAGGGCACTAATAGAATCCATGAGTAGACCACTTTCACGACCTAATCACCTCACAAAGGCCCCACCTCCTAACACCATCACTTTGTGGGGTAGCATATTATCAGCATGAATTTGCGGGGGATACAAACATTCAGACCGTGGTATCTCCTCATCAGCCTAGCTTCAAAACTCTTGCCTGCTCCCCCACCCCACAGCAGTGACATTCACTTACACTCCTCTCCAACTGTCCAGTCCCATGATCTTAATCCTGGACGTCATCATTACTTAAAGCTATTCCACCTCTGACAGTGTGTAACTTCAGCACTATTTTTTTCAAAACATTCACTTCTTTTCCCCATTAAGAAAGACCATATTGGAGTAATGTCAGTGAAAATGGCAGAGTAAGGATTTCCAAAAATTCTCTCTCCCATAAAGCCAATGAAAAAATTGGCAAAAATTGTCAGAATCAACTTTTCAGGACTCTGTAAATTAACCAAAGACTTACAACAATTCAGTGAGTGTTTATTCAAGAAAAACAGTCGAATCTCATTAAGAACCGGAATCTCAAAAAAAACAAAATGAAACAAAACAAAAACAGCAAGCTTGATTTGCCCTGATCCCATCACCCACCTCCCCCAGCTCTGTGGTAGCCTTGAAAATCAACAACCAACAATTAGAGTGAAAACCAGCAGGCTAGCAGCCACCGGAGGGGGCAAATAAAACTAGATCACCTTCAAAGCCTCATTCCTAGAGAACTGTCATGATTTGACCTGTCTGGTAGTTCCCTGGAAGATTCCACTTGCAAAGTAGTCTTTATTTGACTGATGTGGAGCTTGCCCAGAGTGAAAATCCTTTTCCCTGAGACTTTTGCTGAAAATACATAGAGGCAATTGTTTAATTTCGCAACTAACGAAGGCAGTGGATACCAGTCGGCCAACAAGAGGCTAACAAAAGGCTTAAAAGGAAAAGCTGGAGAGTGAAATGCCCATAGGGACTTTGAAAAGCTGCAACACACTCTTGGGAAACTAGAAGGCCATGTGCATGCAGAGGGCTGTGTATGTGCTCAGGGCTATGTGCATGCTCAGGAAAGACCTGAGAAGGCCAGAAGTCCACACTTTTATGCAAACTAACCTTTAAGCCCTATGCAAGCAGGAAGTGAAGGATAAGGCAGACTTGTCAATTGCCTGGATGGATATTGAAGGCATGCCCCAACATTTACACAGAGCCCCTCTGCAAAGACTAGGAGACCTACTGGTTCCCAGCATCTAAGGAAAGCTTTTAATTTTTATGGTACTGTGGTACTACAAGGGAGATTGACCAGGTGCACACATCAATGGATATCTGTCTAATCATTACCTGACCACTAAGCTAACTGAGCTGAGATTTAAGTGTCAAAAACAAACGTTCAGAGGGATCGCTTTGTAAATTATGTAAATGTCTAACCACTGTGCTGTACACCTTAAACTAATATAAAACAAGATTATTTTTCAACTCTAATTGAAAAATAAAAATTAAAAAGCAAACAAAGAAACATGTCAGAAATGAAGAAGAAATGGACAATTCAACAATAACAGGAGACTTCAATATAACACATGCAATAATGGATAGGACAGCTAGACAGATCAACAAAGAAACAGAAGACTTGAACACTATAAACCAGCTAGACCCAAAACTAGTTGGGTTTAAAACACTCCACTAAACACAGTACACATTTTTATCAAGCGCATATGGAACACTCTGCAGGATAGATAATATGTCAGGCTATAAAACAAGTGTAAAACAAATTTAAACAAAACAAATTTTAAAGGATTAAAATTATACAAAATGACATCTTCGGCCACTATAGAATGAAACTGAAATCAATTAACAGAAGGAAATTTGGGGAACTCACAAATATATGGAAGTTAAACAACACATTTCTAAATAACCAATGTCAAAGAAAATCACAAGAGAAGTTAGAATATACTTTGAGAGGAATGAAAATGAAAATACTGCATACCAAATCTTATGAGATACAGTGAAAGCAACGCTTAGAGGGAAATTTATAGCTGTAAACACCTATATTATAAAAGAAAAAAGATATTAAATCATTAACGCAACCTTCCACCTTAAGACTAGAAAAAGAGCAAACTAAACCCAAAGCACGTAGAAGGAAACAAGACAGATTAAAGTAGAAATAAATGAAATAAAACCAACAGAGAAAAATCCATGAAACCAAGAGTTGATTCATTGAAAACATAATACTATTATTGCTCCCACATTACAGTTGACATAACTGAGGCTCAGAGAGGTTAAATAATTTGCCCAGAATCACACTGCTAAAAAGTAGTGGGTTAGGATTTGAAGTCAGATGTGACTCCTGAACTTCTGAGTTATAATGACAACTCAACAAGCCAAATTATCAATTCATTTAAGATAAAAGAGGTTAAATGACCAAAAACTATCTTCCCCCTATCATACTGCTGTTTTCTCTGCATTTCCCCACAGAATTCCCCAACGGCATTTTTCTATGATTTAGCATTAGCAATCAAATCACTCATAGCTCTTTTTAAAACTAAAAAATACCATTATTTCTCTAAATCTTAATAATTTTTAAGGCTCTATGCTCACAATCTATATGATGGTTCATTTTTACGTATCAGTTTGGGCCAGAGGATGCGCAGATATCTGGTAAAACATTATTTCTAGGTGTGTCTATGAGGGGATTTCTGGCAAGATTAGTATATTTGAATCAGTATATCCATTCAGGTGGCACCATCCAGTCCACTGAGGACCTGGATCCAACCAAAAGGAGAAGGAAGGGAGAATTCGCTCTCTTTGAACTGGGATGTCCTTTTATTTCTGCCCTTGGACATCGCTGCTCCTGGTTCTCAGGCCTTCACACTGAATCATAACACCGGCTTTCCTGCTTCTCCAGCTTGCAGACGGCAGATCACGGGACTTCTTGGCCTCCATATTTGCATGGGCCAAATTCCTATAATAAATTTTATATATATCTCCTATTGGTTCTGTTTCTCTGGAGAACTCTGACTGGAACAACACAGTAGCACAAGCACGCCAACCCCCGAAAAGCCCAAAGCACAAAACTTTCAGGTCGAACTGCAAAACAAACTTTTGAAAATTTTAGGAAATTTGGTTACGTTATCAAAGACTGGTGTTTTCCGATGAAAACACACCTTCTAGGTAGGAGGCTGTTCCTGAACATGAGATTATTTAATATTTAAGAAAACTTGATTTTATTTAAAAAAAAAAAATGGCCAAAAGCCAGGCGGTGGAGCAATAAAGAAACAAGATGAGTGCCTTATCTGTGCCGCTTCCCACCCACTCAGCTGGACACAACAGGACATCGCCACCGTCAGGTGGTGCAGATGTTAGCAGAAAGCTCAGTAACGATGGGAGGTGCTGGTGATTTCATAATTCATATTAACCTACCATGTCTTCTGTGGGAAGCCCAATGACAGATGTCATAATCCAACCACGGTCATGATCCACTCCAGGGGATCCAGAGGTGACGGTTCGTTCCAGGGCATGGGAGAAACTCATGCATAGGACATCTGTTGCAAAGACAGTAAGTGACTAGACAGAGAAAGCCAACTTGTAGAGATTTCCCTGTTCATAGCTTTTAGAGACATACACTGAGTGGCATTTACTGTTCATTAGCCTAGATACCTCTGAGAGGTTCTGCCTAAACTACTATAAATCTCTTATTCAAGCAGCATGGAGATGGTCATGTATATTCATGAGGAGGCAGAAATCAACGGTGTTTTTTTTTGAAAAGAGAGAGAAGCAAAGGCCAAAGAGTTTAAAATGTAGCTCCATGTCAACTAGGGCAGAGCTAGTGAGTATTACACACACACACACCCCTTTCTGAGCCCTTGGCAGACATCAGCAATCAATCACTGTAGACGATCACTGCTGAGACTGATCTCTGAATCCATTTCAGCTCAGGCCTCCAGGGAGCCACTACCTGTCCTTTAGCCTTGACTCTCCTAGAGAAACTCTGCCATCCCTGGCCTAGTTTCCCCAACGACTAGGGGATAGTATATTAAGTATTTTTAGCTGTATTCCCTGCTCTTCCTCCTGCCACCTAGCCTCAGGTTCCAGCTTCCCTTTCTCAAGGCACCCTCCATGCCCTTCACTCTTTGGGACCCTCCATGGTCACAACTTGCCCAAGAGGCGCTGGCACAGTTAGGGATGACAGTGTTATTTACCAAACTGGTTCGGCCCAGGTGCTGGCCGATGAGAATGGCCTCCTGCCCATAAACACCCGTGAAGACAGCCTCACACATGCTGTGCGTTACCCTGAAGAAACATGGCAGGCAGCCAGGGTGTCGGCATTTTGGGGC
>CM053514.1:6811102-6828602 GCA_028627145.1 Eidolon dupreanum
ACATTGAACAATTACTTATACTTGATGGTAACATCTAACAATGGTAAGAGCAAAGTAAGGGCTCAGCTGGGGCAGAGGGGTTGTGAAGCCGAGACTGAAGGGCGGGAAGGAGTTGATAGAGGGCTGAGTGGAGGAGGGATCCTCCTGGGCAGTGGCAGCAGCACTGGCCGTAGGCCAAGGCCTGGGGCAGTTGAGAGCACAGTGAGTTCTTTCTGGGACTTTTGCCCTTGAGGCCGAAGCAGAGCATATGAGAGGGAAAGTTGTAGGAAATAAATTGGAGACTTTACCAGGCTTTAATGTCTCCAAAAAGTAACTTTACAACCAAAGAATGTTGCCTTAACTGTAACAAATACAGCCACTGGATAACTTGGGATGAATGACAAAGGCCAATCAGATTTGATGAAGGCACAGGACAGTGCTGGTCTGGAAGGGGACACTTGCTTAGGAGCTTCCTCCCACCTCATGGGCCCAGGCATTGGGTAGGGACGGTTTCAATGAGGATTGGGGACTGGTGGGGTGTCAGACCTCAGCCAATGCGCAGCTGAGTCACTGCTGGGACTGTGGGCCTTACAAAGGCAGATTAATCAACCACACACCTGCATGGGGCCCGGCTCTGAGCTGAATTACAGCCACGGCATCTTGGAGCTGAAGAGACCAGGGTGATACTCTAGTTCAAGTTGCTCATTTTACAGGTTACAATGCTTATGGCCCAGCTCAGTGGAAGTAAAAGCCCACGACTGATGGCGAGATCCAAGGCCAGGTTCCTGATCCTCAAGCATCACATGCATCCACCAGCCTCATGGTCATTCATGAGGCTCTTCCCTATAATTAGAATCAGCTCTCAGGGGAACTGTCACAAACACTCAGATTGTAGGTGCCCCGAAATACTTGTTGAAATAAATCACTTCTCTGCATCAAATTTTTCTTATATTCTTTTCGCGTTTACTTACATCAAAAACTAAACCAGACAACTACAGTCCCTTACTCACATGAACTTGTGATTTATCGACATTCTCCTAAAACATTGCTCTTTTGCCAATTAAAAACAATATTTTGGGTAGATAATATTTAAGGAAATGAAATACATAAAATACATCATTATACCCATCAACGAAATTGAGTAGAGTCTGAAACAGATTTCTTTTCAAATTAATACACTAAATGTATTGATCTCTAGAGTATGTTCATTTAAGGAGTGGGAGAAAAGTTGGAGACAGGTGAAGGGGCAAATAATAGATTATTTCACCTTATAGATTATGCTGAAGAAAAATCTTAAATCAGAATTTTTAATGTCAACAGAAGAGATGATAGATAACAATTGGATGGTATGGATTAGTGCAATTTTGGCTCGGAATGTGTCTTTTTTAGAAGTATAAAGAACACCAGAAGGAGAAGGCATAAAAAGCATTTCCCAGAGAATATGGTAACGTACAGTATGCACGTGTGTGAGCAAGAGTTCCTGACACATGAACACAGTACTATTTCCATGGCAACAGGGGGAAAAGTGTGTCTTGCCATGAAGCAATCTTCTTAGATTCAGACACGCTTATAAAGACTATATACTGAAAGCTATGAGGGAGGTATTTTGAAACCAAAAGAAAAATTATTCTAATATCCTTTGAGGTGACCGCCCCCCCCAAGAGGTTTGGCTATCTTCCCTGTCTCCCCCAGCCATTCTTGTGTGCTGGGCCTATCTGCTACCTCCATGATGAGTTCTGCGTGCATTTTTAACCTACGGCACTCTGTTTCCCCAAATCCAACCCAGGGACAGCCTCAGTCACTGTTACCACCCCGTAGGGTCTCTCATACCTGGCTGTAGGATCGGGCAGATCTTACTATCATTGCTCCTGAAAACAGACAAACTCGTTGGCTATTTCCTTACTGAAGTTTTATCACGACTGGTGTGTGTTCATGTGTGTGCGTGTGCATGTGTGTGTGTGTGTATAGAAATAGGGAAAGGAATACAAAGAATCATCAGAGAGTTAAAAAATGTGAGCAATGTGACTATATATATTTAAGGTTCTTATAGCAGTGGTCCTTTCGAGACAGTTAAAAATAAGGAAGCGTTAGTTCGCGGCCCTCCACGTTAATTTTTGGACATGAGGTTCAGAAGCTTTTCCCTTTCTTTTGATCTCACCTTGAACATGACAACGTTCAATATAAGATTTAATGACCCTTTCGCCTTAAGTGAACAAGACGGTATCTGAGGCTCTGCCCAGCCAGAGATAATCTCTGAGCTTTTCCTTAAACACATATAATGTGATTTCTAACAGCGTTGTTTACTTATTTCATTTTCTTGTCTCTTAGTGGTTAGAACTTCTAGAAACCATGATCCTAATCTATGAAAATGCCTTGAGTGTTTGAACATATTTTGAAGAGAATAAGCTTAGACAGTTATCCACAGTAGTTTCCTCTGGGGAAACTTCCACTGTGCTTTCTTAACCCACAGTCTGACATTGGCTGCATACTTTGCCACCTGGCAAGCAGGAGCGTATAGATCTTCCCGGCTAACTCCTGATGCTCAGAACTGAATCCAGCACCAGAATCCACTTTTAAGAGCGAGCTCCACTGAGAATAACGTTCCCTGATTATAAGACCATTAAGCACTTAGATGAGCAGAAAGCAAGGTCCTTACTCAACTGCGAAGATTAAAGATGGTGTGCACCTCAATAAAAAGCAATGTCAGGCTAAACTGCAAGACTGTAACCTGGGTATGCAAACATGAGGAAGACAAGCAGAGTGCTGGCACACAGGAGTCAGTCAGTAAATATTACTGATGCTCACGCCCCGCCCACACTCACCCGTGATCAAAGATCAAGTGATGATCCATCCAGTCCGTCTTAACAGCAAAATGCTTTCTTTGCTGTATTCAGAGAGGATAACAACACCAAGCCGAGGATGATTGCCTCTCTCACTAGATACAACTCACCTGCCTCTCATGAGCTAGAGATGTCAATCCAATCCATCTGGCCACTTTTGTTTTCCGAATTAGTATCCTATAAATGAAATCTAGAAGACGAGAAAAAAAAAAAAAACTCAACCTCCCTTGAATTCTCATAATCACAAGGAGTCCTTAGTCATAGGGGGTCAGGAACAGTGAAATAATATAAACATTCTTTTGCTTCCGTTTCTTATTTTCTTTTCATTTCCCAATGGATTAAAATAGTTCAAGTTCAGCTTGGAAAACGAAGAAGCAGTGGCTCCTGAAACACTGTTACTCTCTCTGTGAACTGCGCACAGCACGGTCACGAGGAGACAGTCTTAACCGATGTGGCTTCGCCAGCGAGGTTTGCTTATTTGCACGAATTTAATGCTATAAGGAATAAAAACAAAGACTTTATTATGTTTTCTAGTTTTACAATTGCCGTGCTTTCTGTTGGGTTGTTGTAAGTACAGTTCATTCCAAGCTAGCACCATTTTTCAGTTTTTAAAAATCACCATTTCGAGTTCCCGTGTAATGTTCCTCTTTTACGAAAACAGCCTTCTTTCTTACCAGGTTTCAGTTGGCCTAATTGGGTAAACCTGCAGTGTGACCTCTTCTCGCCATGAGCTTTATCTCTTATCTGGATCACTGAAGTGGCCATCTGACTGGCCTCCCTGCCTCCACCCTTGGCCCCTTAGCGTCCACCCTCAAAACAGCAGCCAGGGTAGTCTGTAAAACACAGAAGTCAGAACAGGATATTCCTCTGCTCAGTGCCTGGCTGGGCTCTCCATCGGACTCAGAGTCAAAGTCAAAGTCGGTACAATGGCCTATAAGGCCTGCCACGACCTGGCTCCCACATGGGACACATCTGTTGTTCTCCAGGGCAGTCACTGTTCTGGCCACACTGCCTTCCTGCTGTTCTGTGAACACACCACACATCGCCTGTCCCTCTGCCTGGAACACTCTCCCTACGTGAGGGCATGGCTACTTCCTCATTCCCTTCAATGTTTGTACTTGAATGTCACGTTCTCAAATGAGACCTCCCCAGGCCACCTTATTTGCAAATGTATCCTGGTCCCCTACCCCTGCTCCAGTACTCCTGGTCTCTTTTTTTACTGTGTCTTAAGTTTTCTTTTTTCCGTAGAGCCTATCCCTTTCTAATACGCCACGTTTATTTCTTTAAACACATCTTGTGTGTTGGCTCTCCGCCCCAGTGGAACGTAAGCTCCAGGAGGGCAGAGAGCTTTGTTCACTGATGTTCTCCAAGCACAAAATGGTGCCTGGAGCATAGGGGGCACCCAGGAAATATTTGCTGATTTAACGAACACATCCCCAGAGTCTAGAGCTATTCTTGACGCACAGTAGGCTCTTAATGCTTGTTCAATGTCTCTCCCTGGAGGAACAGGACTAAGTGTCAGAACTGGGGACCCAGGCAGCATAGCATGGGGACTCAGAAGACGGCAGGCTCTGCCTCAGCTGGCTTAGAGCCTCAGCTCTGCCATGTCCTAGTGCTATGACCCGGGCAATTCACTTAACCTCTCTGAGCCTCTGTTTTCTCACCTACAAATCGAGGGTGATAATAGGACCTCCCCTTTAAGTCAGTTATGAGAATTAAATATGAGAATTCAGAAAATAAGTCTGGTAAATGCTCAACACATTTGAGCTATTATTTTTATGAGGTCTCACTCTTTCACCCTTCCTCCCAAGGAAATCGCTTCCACGTCTTTTCTTACCCCTCTGGGTTATCGGGAGGGAAAAATACACAACCCCTTAAGTGAAAACACTTGGTAAACCGTATGCCACACCGCAGATGCTAGGGATTGTAATGGCGATTCTTCTGAGTCTCCTCGGAAGACGTAGCTGGACACGCAAGAGGAGGCCAGTGAACACTATCGACTGTGAAGTCTGTCGGCAATTGGGGAAGGGTCTTAAGTCTGAAAAAAAAAAAAAGAAATTACACTGGCTTTAATTAACAGCTAGGATGCCTCTGTGGCAGAGCCCGGTCACGTGACAGCGGAGGTGGGAAGAGGGCTGTGGCTGTATTTCAAGGCCCTCCTCCTGCGCTTCCCTCTTTGTACCCAGGCTGCCAGAACTTTTGCTGGAAGTAAGATCCGCAGTCGGCTCTGCTGGGTGGTTTCTGCATGTGGGCTATTACTATTGTGCAAAGCATTAAAATGTCTAGAAGTGGATTATTTACAGAGTTTCTCTCTTCCCAGAGCTGCTCATATGTGGTGACTCAGTATCTATTTGCCCTAAGGCACACTTTCTCTCACCCTTCTGGCTAAGATCCTTTGTTTGCTGACAGCATCTGGCTATACTGGCTACTTAGTTACCTGACACAAACCTCTCCAATCCCGATAAGAAACAGCCCTCACTTACACGTTTGGATGAAACAGGATTTCTGTTCCAAGCTAGCAACCTTTCTCTGAGGTGATGTCAAAAACCGAGACAGAAAAATAAATGTGCCATTTCTTCTTTTAAATGGTGTTGGCTGACAAGTCAAGGTATGATTGCCTCTGAGTATTCCTCGAAGGAAAAATAGCTCCTAATTGCACAAACAAGAGAATGGAGCCAGCTGCCACTTTCATGATTATTTAAATACTCATCTACAATCCAAACCCCCTCATTGTTTCATTACCATTGAAATGTGATTGGCACATTTCCTAACGGCTTTCCCCCACCTATGCAAATCAGGGAGAAGAAAGAAATTCATCAGGCACCCATTGGTTTCTAAATGTATTGTTTGCATGTAGACATCAGCAGCCTGAAAATATCCTAGCCAGCCAGGAATGCCAAACTGACAACACTTTTTCTATTATTCTCTCCGAAATATAATTTTTAATGCATCCATAAAGGCAAGCCAGATTGTATTTTATCGGTGTTTTAGTAAGAGACAGGAAGCTTGGTGATTCTATACTGTGAGCACTGGATATTAATGAAAACCATTTCTGGGAGAGTTCAGTTTATAAAAGATTAAAGAATTCATCAACTTGAAAAAAATTTTGTTCTTACCCTCTCTACTGACAGCTGATATTTGTGCTGAGGACTGAGTATTAGATAATGATTTGTACATCACTTTAGAGTTTTCAAAACATTTCTGCCTCCGGTATGTCACATGACACTCCCAAGGACCCTGGGAGCGGGGACGAGGCAAAACTCATCCTCATTCTACAGATGAGAAAACTGGATCTAAGAAAGATGGGGATTTACAGATTGTCACAGGACATGCCCAACCCCCGTCACTGGCCTTACAGTGCCTATTTTGACCTTGTCTTTTTGGCAGATTTCTTCTTATCCTTTGAAACCCAATAAAACGTCTCCCTTTCTCTGTAGCTTCTCCTGTTCCCCTCTGCCCATCCCGCCCCCTCCCACCACTGAAACTGGTAATTGATTTAACCAGGAGCAGTGAGCAAGCACTGCGTGTGTCACAGGCAGAGATGCAGCGCTGTCAGCATAAGTGTGGGTCGTGTGGCAAGGAGCTTGCTGTCTGTCTAGTGACATAAGACGTCTAACTCCTGAGAGGGGTTCCCAGAAAGACCAAGAAGTAGCACCCCTCTATATTGAACAAATTCCAAACTTATTGAGAAATAAATCAGAGTATCCGGCTGACGGTGTGTAGGACGGATCATCTTTTATTACTGATAAAGGTGAATGGAAGAACGTGGCTCAGAGGGAGGGCCACACGGCTCTGTGCACTGAAACCCCAAACCAGCCAAACTGCCACCCACGTGCAGGCAGAGCCGGCCTGGGTGGGTCTCCCACGGGCCCCAGGATGGACGGGAGCCGGCCTCTGGAGCCGGCACAGAGCACCCCTCTCTGCCAGAGAAGGTTTCTGAGAGGCAAAACCAGGGAGCAGCTAAGCAAAGCACCTGGCACGGTTATTCTCCCAGATTTACTCCTCTGATCACACCAGAAGGGAGCAAAGAGTGTCCTTAGGGCAAAGTCTCTCCTCAAGGGACTCCACCCAGGTCACAGGAGAGCAGGGCCGCCGCCCACAACCGGACTCCTGGCCCAGTACTCTTTCTGCCCTGTGCCGCCTCAATGGTAGCTACACGTGAAACAGCCTACACCCCTCCGACCAAAAAAAAAAGGTGGAGAGAGGGCTAATAACACTAATAATTGCTAATGGTTATGAGGGCCTGCTGGGTGGCAAGCTCCCTGGTGTTAACACACACACACTTCTTACAAGCCCTTTGCTTCTGCTCGTACTAATGTTCCCTCATTCTGTGGATCAGGAAATGCATGCTTAGAGAGGTTTAGGCACTGGTAGTAACACTGGTCAGATCTGTGCTCTTAACCCTCACAGAATACGTTCAGGAGTTTAACCAAAACAAAGCAACCCAAAGACTAAGCACCTGCTGATACAAATATCCAGGGATGTTTTCCTGGTCACCAGTCTTTGTTATAGGGTCTCTATCAGGAGTCCCCAGTCCCCGGGCCACAGACCAATACTCAAACGAGCCAAGCTTCATCTGTGTTTGCAGCCGCTCCCCAGCGCTAGCATCACCGCCTCAGCTCCACCTCAGATCATCAGGCATCAGATTCTCATAGGAGCACCGGTCCCTGGTGCCAGACAGGTTGGGGACTGCTGCATGTGGTACAGGGCTACTCAAAGCTGGTCGGAAAACTGGTACCAGCAGGGACAAGAAAAGAACTGAGAGTAAACGTTTAGAAACCTTTTGTGGTGACTTGATATGGCTGTTACATCCAAGTGATCGGCACTTGTCTCATCGATCAGGCTTGTTTTGTTGAGTAGGGTGAGACCTTTTGTATGGTATGAACTCTCGCGATGAGTCACAAGTGGCCTGAGCTGTGTACTAGCATCAGAGTGTAAATTTTTAAAAATTGGTTCTTTATCATAGTTTGTGAAGCACCAACACTGTAGTACCACTTTAGTTAGCTTGGGGGTGGGTGATGGAAAAGGAGTCAGGATGACCTTGGACAACTCCCTTTGGATGGCTGTAAAGTTGAGGGGTGGGCTAGATTCTCTCTAGGGTCCCTTCTGTGTAGTGGCATATCGAGCCACTATAGAGCAAATTTTTTTTTTTAGATTTACAAAATTTTGTATTTATGAAAGAGCACCCTTATACTTAGACATTTATCTTCTATCATTCTTTGCATCCATACACCAAAACAAAACAAAACACGAAACAAAACAAGTTGGTTCAAGTATTCTTAAAATCTCCTATTCAAAGTTTGACTCTTCTAAGTTACCCCTCATTCTCGTTCTTGGTGCCCTTCCCTTCCAACCTCCCGGTGACATTGTTCTTTATTCCTTCAAGGCTGTAGCTCTTGCAGCATTTCTTAAAGAGATGCTCCATTATTGTCCCCGGAAATTTTTTTCTAGTTGCTGCCGGTTTCAACAGAAAGACTCTGGCAGTGACAATACATTTCAACTACTACCCTGCCAGTGACAATTAATTGACAGCCACATTCTGATTTCAGATAGGTTAAAATGTGAATAAAAATACACATTTTGGAACTGAAATTTGGTGGTTGGCTCACTTTCTTCTGCGTTCTCCTATCATTACCTAATAGCAACACTAGGACAGCAAAACTCCCTCTATTCAGAGCAAATCATTTTAACATCCCCCTCTATATAATAAAATTATTTTCAGCAATAATCATGTAGTAATCAGAAATTAGCACCATCTCCTTGACTTGTTAATTTTAAAAACAAATAATTTTAAAAGCACGATTTCAAAGTTCACAACCGGTAAAATATATTATGTATGAACTAAAATTCATGTCTGCCAAACAAAACTATCTCACCTCACCAACATTCTGTTAGCTAATTTAACTTAGAACACAACTGAGAATTCCCAGAAGACACACATAATGGAAGTAGCTCAAGTTTCATTCCTCTGTCTTCACAGGCCCTGAGCTCTCCTTGTTGATTCTGATTCTCTTGTGTACACGCAGGAGCATGAAGGGCAGCAGCGTTTGGGGACAGACTAAAAGAAGCTCCCACATTCCAAACTGTTAGGACCTGAGTCTGACTAAGTAGCTGGGAATTCTCCCGTAGAGTACACTATTTCTTAAAGGGTGAGTAATAAAAAAGAGATGCTAACTTGAAGCTCACATGTCTATTATTAAAACTCAGTTGTGGCAATCCTGTAGAATTCGGCAAACAAGATGAGAGGAGGAGGCTATTTTATCACTTACATTTTTTAGAAATGTTGGCACATCGTGATCATAAAAAGCAGACACATTTTTTATTTTACCTGGGCTTGAAAATTATTTTTAAAATACTCTCTGCAATGTTCCTTCTTATAACTTAAACCCGGGGCAGACCAACCCACCCAAACACCTTATTCTTGGTATGCGGCTGCTTTCGGTGATAACAGTTTGCATACTTTAGGAGACTGAAGATGATTTGATTTTAAAGAGTTTCAACAGCAAGGCACTTGTTCTTTGGTTCAATAGGTTTTAGTTCTTGGCCAAGGGAGGGGGAAAAAACAATCAATTTAATAATAGCCGACACTTTCTGCATGTGTGTTTTATGTGCATTATCTCTTCTTTTCTTCCAAAAAGCACCTCTATGAAATATATTCTATTATTATCTCCAGTTTACAAAGAGGGAGATTGAAGCTTATGGAGGCTGAGTGATTTCTCCAAGGTCACACAGCTAGTAAATGAATGGTAAAGAATGGGCCTGGGCCCAACAACCTGTCTTTGAGGCTTATGCTTTTGAACTTCAAGCTGTACTGCCTCCTACTATGTGTCCACCTACCATGTGCCCATCAAACAGAAGACAGCACATCAAGATAAAATAGTAACTATTTGGGGGTGTCTCTTTAGGGCCAGGAACTGTAAATACACTATCACATTTAATCCTTGTAGCATCCCTGCAAGGGAGGGATTTAGGACCTCTTTTTACCTAGCAGGAGAATGACGTTCAGCAATATAAATTGCTTTTACATTACACAGCAAGTAAATGAGGAAGTTGGTATTCAAACTTACACCTTTTTGTGATTTTTTTTTGTTGTTGTTACCTCATACTTCCTGTCTGAGGCACCCAGTGCTATGTGATACATTGAACCAGAAATATACAGGTACGCACACAAGATGAGAAAATCCCTATGCATAAGAAAGAAGATGCTGTCAATCGCCTGGAGTTCTAGGTACTTGATTTCCCAGCCTGCCTTGGAGCTAGGGTGGCACAGACCGGGCCAATGAGATGTAAAGGGGAAGTCTACTGGTGGACGTGGATGGGTTCTAACAAAGTTTTCGCTCTCCTGATAAAAAAGAAAATCTCAGCTGTCAAGGGCCTTCTCCCATGCTTCCTTCCTTGAACACGAATGGCAATGTTGGGTCTGCAGTAGCAATCTCGTAATCACGAGGCACAAGCCAAAAGAATCTCAGAGATGGCCACCCTAATATCACAGAGCCGCTGAACCACCTACCTCTGTACTTCTTGTGGGAGAAAAAATTATATTTATTTAAGCTACTCTTCATTGGGTATTCTGTAATTCGCAGATAAACACAGCCTTAACTGATACAGAAAGAAGACAAAGTTTGAATAGCCTCACTTCTCTTACCTGAGAGTTAAACCTTTAATGTCTATGTTTATTTGAATGGATTTTTTTCACTTCCTCCATGAAAAAGAGTACCCTGAATATAACTTAAGATATCTTGGTGTCGCGAACATGACACTCCAAGTATCTGCTACACTCACAGCCCCGTCTGAGAACAAACACTGGTGGTTCTTTAAAAATGGGTCCATGTTTTGTGCCAGGTGGCCATGATTCTCTGGCCAAAGCTAAGGTGACTTTGACACATGGAACTTCACTCACAACATCCATCTAAAGGTCAGTGAGTAGCCTACGAGGTGGTTTGGTGTGAGAGCCCTGCCCAGCAAAGGGACTATGGAGATGCTCACTGCTCACCTATGAGACAGAGGCTGAGTGACATGAAGAGAAGGCGGAGCCATAAGGCAAGACAAGCCATGAATAAACAGTGCTGTGAATCCACATAAGTCAGGAATAAGCAGAAATGAAGAGGTAGAGAGAAGAAAAGTGGGAAAGTTATAGGGTAACTATAGGATAATTATAAACCATGGCACAGCCTTGAAGGCAGGAAGCCACCAACGGCTGCTACTGAGGGAAAAGTAAGATGGCCAGGCCCCTCCCCATTTTGAAGTTCTGTGGAGCCACAGGAGCTGCCCATGCTCTGAAGCTGGCGAAGCCGTCTCACCTCTCCAGATACTCTGGGCTTCCAATAGCCCAGCAGATCACATTGATCCTAGCAGTCTCAAAGGGCTTAACCAACATGTTGGCAGCTCAGAGTCGCCATTTTCATCATCGGTCCACCTGAGGTGCTGCCCACACACCTCTGGAGCCCAGAGGGTGTAGACAGAGCGCCCGTGGACCACACTTGGCCCCAAGTACATGTCTTCTTTAGCCTACATGGTTTCCTAAGAAAATGTGCATTTGGATGCCTTTTGGTAGATGTGTGCTCTTCAACTTGTCATGGTCCCTCCCCCTTCTCTATGCCTAATACCTGCCCTGTGTTGCACATATACATTACCTGCTCGGTCCCTGTGGGCGCTTGGGTTGCAGCCTCTGGCAGAACACTGCAGAGACGGTCAGGTCACACAGGCTGCCCGTGTGCTCCTCGTGGCCGACCTCCCCCACAGCAGCAGACCCATGCCCTTACGGAAGGACAGGAAACTGCTGCTTCCCCAGAGTCTTCCTTATTTCTAAGGGCTATTGCAATGGGGGTGGGGGGTGGGGGCAAGGCTGTTGCCACCCCCAAAGACCACAGAGCTGGTACCCTCTGTCCCTTCGTCATGACTCGCTCCCTCCCTGCAGAGCGTCTGTTGCTCCAAATTCCCATCACCCGAACCTCCACAGGCACCACTGACCACGGCACTGTCTTCCCTCCCGCCTCCTGCTGCTCCCCAATACTCCCGCCTTAGCCGCGTCCTGGGGGTCGACCTTTGTGGCCGCACTGATCGGTGGGCACTTTTCCTTCGCCCAGCAAACCACGAATCTCGGCACAAGGTGGTGCCAGGGACCGCGGCCCCCGCAGCCGTGTTTGTGAGCTGGGTCCTTGGGAGCTGTGCTCTACCATCGATCAGTTCTGTTTTGGTTTTCCAGAGACTTTTAAGTCCAGAGGGATTCTAGAAGCCTAAGGGATCTGGAGAATGGGGCGAGTGCAGAGGTGGGGCTGGAAATAACAGCCCGTGCAGAGTGAAGGCGGATACCACGGACTGGCCTCTGAGGCGGAAAGCGAGGTTTCCTTATGGGATGGGTTAGAACAGACAAAAGGGTTACAAAGGACCCGCAGAACCACAGAGGAGGCAGCCCACGTGAAAGGTGGGCGATGGCGCAGGCCACGGTGCACACGTGCAGGGGTGTGAGTGCAGCTGTCCACATGCGTGCGTACATACACACTTGTGCACACATGTGTGCGTGTGTGTAGAAGGATTAGCACTGGACGGCTGTGGGAAATAAAGGTAGGAACAAATTATGCAGGGTCTCGAAAGGTAGAAGAACAGAACTAGAATTACTGCAGCAGGTAGTGTAGAGCTATTCAAGGGGAGAGAGATTTGCCTCCAGGTACTCATCGAGGTCAGGATCCAAAGGCAAAATAGAAATGGAGAGTAACTCGTCCTAGGATATTTTGAAGGCATAACTGACACGCCTGGATGATCGGCTCCATTTGAAGGGCTGAGGCGAGAAAACATGTTGATTCCAAAGCTTTGAGCTCGTCAGGGGCAGACTGGCAGGGGCCAATCAAAAGGAAAGTGTGGGAGACCCGAAAGATCATGAGTTCTGTTTTCGAAGTGACATCACGTTCTTCAGAGAGACCTACCATCCTCAAGCATTTACTTGGCTGCCTATGTGGTTGCCAGAACAGACCTGCATTTGGGGTGCAATCGGGAACCAGAAACTTCCAGGAGATAGCCCATGGCTCTGGATCTCTCTGTGACGGCTCTGGCCAGGGTGAGAGAGATGCAAACCAGTTAGTCCAAGAGAAGAGCTCAGAAGCTCATTGTTGTGGCTTCAGAGAAATTCTCATATATTCTTTTGCTGACAGGTAGGTACCGACCAATCTGGCTCCATCAGCACAGCGACGGGCAGCCGGACACATTGTGAAATAGAAACTGGCCCATCACAAGAAAAAAAGTGAAGGGCAAATGAGCATTCCACTCCACATCCTTGCCGTAGACCCTGCCCTCTGCATTCGGACACAACTTTAAATATCGGCAGCCCCCACACCACACCAAATTGTGAGATCCCAGTAAAGACAATCGTTCTGAGGCTGTTTGAACTTCTGCTAGGAATGTGGGACACTTTCTGCACCCCAAAGACCTAAATGGAGTTCCCTTAGCAGGCAGTTCCTGACATAAACTAATTTTCACAACATGCCATGCACTTGAGTTTCCAACTGGCTGTGGATTTTAGAGCGGAGATCAACAGCTGCCTGTCGGGCCTGTATCACCCTGAATGCTAGCATCTGATCCTTACCGTAACAAGACCACTCAGTTCATTTAGGGACATTTGGCTTTTCTCTGCTTCCGGGCATTCTGGAAATCCTGGGTGGGTCCACACAGCACGCAGCAGAGTGAGAGGCTGTTCGCTGTGCGGGTTTCGTCCATATGGAGTCAAGCTGGAGTCCCAGCTTTGCCTCCATCAGTACCTCTGACCCGGGAGCGTTAACTAGTCTTCTAAGCCTCGGTCTCCTTATCAGGAACATGGGGATAATAACGCCTAGTTCAGAGTATTGTTGGGATGAATAAATTATGTGTGAAGGCTGTGTTAGTTACCTATTGCTTTATGACAAATTTCCCCCAAAACACAGGGCCTTAAAGCGACAGTAAGCACCTGTCGTCTCACAATTTCTGAGGATCGGGAATTTAGAAGTGGCTTAGCTGGGCGGTTCTGGGTTGAGATTCCTCATAGGTTCAGTCAGACGTCAGCAGGAGCCGCAGGCTAGACTGGGGCCACAGGGCTCCCTTCTGAGGTTGGTGCCTACGTGGCTGATAAGTTGGTGCTGGCTCTTGGCAGGAAGCTGCAGCTTCTCTCCACGTGGGCTTCTCCACAGGACTGCTACAGCGTCCTCGGAGCAAGGTGCCTGGCTTCCCTCAGAGCGAGCAATTCAAGAGACCAGGGCAGAAGTTGCAATGCCTTTTATGACTTAGCTTCAGACGCCGCCCATCCCCACTTCTGCTGTTACCGATCATAGAGGTCAGTCCCGATTCCGTATGGGAGGGGACTGTTCAAGGGCACGAAAATCAGGAAGCAAGGGTCATTGAGGGCTGTCCTGGACGCTGACAACAACAGGTTAGTTAGCACAGCACCTAACTAAACAGCGGCTGTTAACGGGGTTATTATTGTTATTATCTGCTTCTTATCACTTCCACAAAAAAGAACGATATCTTCTCCTTTGCTCCAAAGTGGCCAATCATTGCTTTTCTACTCTCAGATCTAGTGACCTGCCGTCCCGTGGTGATGTCAGAAAAGGCAGCACCCCGTGGCTTCACAAGGGTGACTCAGATACCTTAAAGATGTTCTCTGACACTTTGGCCTCTTCTATCTCTTTCCTCATTTATATAATTAGAATCCTCCCAGGCACTTCTTGATTTATCTGGTGAGTTGAATGTCACAGTCAGCCAGGATCCGCAGGACAAAAGCAACCTCCTCAGCAGGAAAGGTGCTGACTCGCCATTTGTGGTCCAGCTCTGCTAGGCGGAGAGCAGTCACCCGGGTCACAGCTAGGACAGTATCAGAGACCATGCCGGAAACGGAAATGTGTCGTTAAAGGGCAGCTAAAGCAGGGTGTCCAGCAGTTACCAGCAGCAGGCCAAGCGCCTGGTTAACTGTAGGGCAGCATCATCGTGACTCACAGCCGGCGTGTGACACCCTACATCATCACAGCAGATGCTACGCATTCGATGAGGCTCAGGCTGGCTAGTGATAGGATGGCTGGGGACACGTCGGTGTTAGAAGCCACCAGTTGTTTCCCAGGGTCAGTTCTTCCCTCTGCCACAGAGAGAAAACTACCCATCATTAGCTGGGAACAAGGCACCCCAAGTGAAAACATTTATTCTGTTCCCTTAACAAAGTTCTGGCCGATGGGACATAAGGAGGTCGTACGGACAACTTCTGGAGAGGGGGTGTGCCTTTCTTCTCCTCTGACTCATTCCTGCTTGCTGGAATGCCAATCAGACGACTGGAACCCCAAGAGCCCTTTTAGGCCATAAAGTGACCTCGGGAGTAGAAACCACTTATAGTAGAGCAAAGAGATAGAAGGGACCTGGGTGCCTGACACCACAGAGCTCCATTCCAAGCCGGGACCACATGCCTCTAGATTTGCTGAACATTAGAGAAAAATAAACTCTTCAACAACAACAACAACAAAAAGCCATTCCTACTTTGATTTCTTTCTTTTACTTTGTGACAAAGCTAACCCCAACTCGCACGGTCTCCTCCTGCAGTGGCCGTCGTTACGGTTCTTATATATGGTCTGCCGCCGGGGTGTGCATCCACCCGCTGTGACAAAGCCTGCGGAAATGATCCCAGTGAGAAGAAAAACCATCTATAGTTTCATGCAACATTTAATAAGCTCCCCTACTACGGACAAGTCACCACGATGGGTTCAAAGATGAGAGGGTGTCAATCATCAGAGTTACGTGGAGGAGGTCAAGCAATTGTGTACTGAGTTTGTGGTGAGTTTCTCCTCCCTCTTGGGCCCCCTGCTACCACCGCCCTATTCATTCATTCGTACTTTCATTCATTCACTCGAAAAATATTCACGAAGACCTTCCACACATCAGGCCTTGTACAAGTGCTAGAATCACAGCAACCCACGTGTCCTTGCAAAGTTGACAGTATGTCTACCTTTAGTATGATGTTAATGGTGTAGTATGAGTCCACTTTAGGTTCCTAGGCCTTGAAAAAAATAAAATTGTAGTAATGTGATTTCTTATCTCGAAAGTGACATGGTCAATAACCAAAGAGAAGAAAATAATCACATATCGTTCAGGGAAAAAAATATTCATGTTTTGCTATTTTTCAAAAGCCTTAGTATAAGTATACTTGTGCTTCTTCTTTTTTTTTTTTTTACATTAGGATTATTTTATATTGAGACCTGCTTTTTTCATTTAATATCGTCCTGTGAACATTTCGTCATGACAGTAAATGGAGCCCCACGACATTTTTAGAGGAGATCCCGTGCTCCTTAAGTGGAGCTGATATAATTTCTGCAGTCTCCTGCTGTCGGACATGCAGGCAGACCTTCATTTTCACCATTATAAAGAACGACTATAAAAAATATTCACATAGCTAAGTATTTTGTGTACTCGACGATTATTTCTTTAGAATACATTCTAAAAAGTAGAATTGCTAGGTCAAAATATATGTAAAATTCTAAGAGTTTTGGTACAAATCTAAACTAACTTGAAGTAGTTAGACAAATTTAGTTCTCCCTCCAGCAGGCCAAGAGTTTCAATGAATGTTTGTATTTTAATATGAAAGACTTTGAGACGACTCCCATAACTTGATGAATCACTTCCACCATCACATGAATCATTTTTTTCAGATTGCTTCTCTCCCCAGAGGAAAGAGCAGAGCTCCCAGAGAAGGCAGGAACCTGGCCAAGGGCACAGAAAGATGGGCCAGGCCGGTAACAAGAGCCGTGACAAAAGTCCTGCTCCGAGATTAGACCTCCCTGACTCCTGCAGAATGTCCTTCCAGCTGATGAAGGAGCACGCAATGCTCACCCGAAAGGCAGAACGCTCCGATTCAAGCTCCAGGTCCTGCCACAGAAGTTAGCTCTACAGACAGTGAGGTTACGACGCCTTCTCCAACTTCATCTTCTCTCCCTTCTCCTTCTTGTCCTCATTCTTTGTCATCTGATCATTACCTTCCAAAATGAAAAGAGCTTTACTGGATTTTCTATCTATAAAGTGATATAAACCCTTTGAAGTAATTTTAAAGAAATACATAAAAGGAGAAAGGAAAAAATAAAAATCACCCCTAAATTATGCTATCTAGTGATATGATCACTGTTGAGATATAAGTGAACATCCTTCTAGACGTTTCTCTGCATATGCAACAACTCCCATTAGCCTTACAACAAATTCATGTGACAGACAACATTATCTCTTATTTATAATTATGGAAACTAAAATGTTAGAGATGTCAAGTTACTTGCCCAAGTTTATAAAACTAGCAAGTGGGAAGCTGGGATTTGAGCTTGACCCTCTTACTCCAAAGCCTGCAAATCTTAACCATTGCATGATTTCTCCAACTCTTCTGCTTTCCTCTTTCTGCATATATATTTGTATAAATGGAGTCCTGTTGTTTCCTTTATTTGTTTCAATCAAAAGGTGCTGTGGTCATTTCCACAAAAATGTTTAGACAATGGGCTCTAAAGTTTAAATCTTGACTGCTTACTAAATCTGTGACCTTGCGCCTGATTAACCTCAGACAAGTTTCCTCATCTGTAAAATGAGGATTGGAATACCTCACTTAAGAAGTGGTTATGAACATTAAATCAGACAGTACATGTAAAGCACCTGTCACAAGGTCAACCTTGATTAAATATCAACTCTTATTATTTTCCAGG
>CM053514.1:6831102-6838965 GCA_028627145.1 Eidolon dupreanum
GAAGATATAGAAAGAATGGGAAAGACTGATTTTAGTCAACTAGCCTCTTTCTTCTTTAGTCAACTAGCAGACACGAGGCTTCTCTCTCCAGGAAAGCCTACAACCCTGAAGTCCTGGTTGGCTCTTGTTCCAGCTTCTAAATATCTCAAGGGGAGGAGATCCTATCCCACTCAGGTAATTTATCCCCCAGTTCAGAAATCGTCATGATCTAGGAGTTCTTTCAATCTCTACCCAGAGTCCCTTGCATAGCCAAGTAAATTAATTGCCTCTTATTTTGATGGCAGAGGAATTGAAGAATACCTCCTTCGCCCTGGCTTGACCTTGAAGGCTGCTTAGGTTCTTCCTCTGCTGCTCTGTTTCCTTCCTTCTCTCTCCAGTGGAGGAAAGGCAAGAATTTATTTTATATGCAGTTAAGAGAAATGTCAACAATTTATCTTACACGCAGTCCAAAAGACAATCCTACAAGAATGGAAGTCTCGGAATGAGGCCGAGGACAGGCTTCTAGATAAGGGGAATATTTCAATGTGGCTAACATAGCAACATCTAGCCATGGCAGCTCCTGGGGTTGATCAGGGAGCTCCCATCTGATGCCCACGAAAGAGGGAAGGAGGATCAAAGAAAAACAGTGTTTCACAGCGACAGTTACAGAGTCATAGGACTGAGGCTCTGAAAGTCACAGGGCTTGTCACCGGCCCAGCCAGGGTAGGGGCCCAGCAATGCTCTGTTTTCCAGAGTCTTCTTTTGTACATGATTGTAGACTTTATAACACTGTACGTTTGGGATACGCTAAATTGATTTTTAAAAAGTAGTGTAGCCTTGTGCTATGCTATTACGATGGCTGCATTGTCAGATGATAGGAATTTTTCAGCTCCATTATGATCTTATGGGGCCATGTTGTACATGTGGTTTGTCCTTGACAAGATGTCATTATGCAGCACATGACTGTATACCATTCTTCCTTTTCACACCTACACAATGAACTCTTTATCAAAGCTCAGCAGTTTTTCCGTGGCGTTAAAGTATTGAAATTAGTTCTAGCACTGTGATTTCTACAGTGAGGCTTTCATTTTTTGCTTTCCAGTAAAAGGGGCTGCTTTCCAGAAGGCAGATCTTTGTGATTTTGAGTATAAAGTGGTCCATTGGGAGGCAGGACTAGGAAATTGCCATCCTCGAAGTCCAAGCTGGCTTACACCAAGGCAGAAAAAGGGCTTCCAAAGGCCAGAATCCCACTCTCCATTAACCCCTGAAGCAGCAGCACTTTCCCTGCGGTCGCTGGACATGAGGGTGAGCCTCCAAGCCCAGAGTGACCGGCACAGGCTTGGAATGCAGTCCACTTCAGCTATGCCGGCCCTTCAGCACGTGGCCCTTGGCATCAGATCCTGGCACTAAGCCTGCCCCTAATATTGGTGGGGCCCAGAGCAAGCTACAGCTTCAGCACTCAGCCCTGGCTCCATCTTGACTAAAAGGGCTTGTTACACAGATGTATCATCCATACCCCCAAAAGGCTGCCTTCAGCCACCACTCAGACCGACTGGAGAACTCTCTGCAGGTGCAGCTCACCCTTGGGAGGATAAATTCAGGACAGAGATCCACATAGGCCTTGGAAATCAGCTTCTGACCACAGGGGCATGAAATTCTGAGATTCTGGGTAACCAGGGGTGGGGGCAGGGGCCTCGAGAGGCCATTCTCTTGGCCCACGGTCTCTTTGCTCCATGGAGGAGGGATGAAGGCAGAGAGGGTCCGGAGCAGGGTTTTCTAAAGCTCTCTACACTTGCTGGCTATAAGCAGGTTGCTTAACTACCTCTGCCTCAAATCCCCCATGTGTTAAATGAGAATAATAGTAACACCTCATGGGCTGTTGTGAGCACTAAAGAGGATAATCCATGAAAAGTGCTTGGAACGGTGATGGCTCTTAAACACTCAGTAAATGATAGCCATGATCGCTCTTATTTTATACCTATAGACTCTGAGTTCCAAGCAAGAAACCAGCCACCCACTTCACATCCAGTTCCATTTAAGCACTCTCACCACTGGGCAAGTGCCACAGAGTAGTGAAGAGTGTTCTAGACCAGTGCTGTGCAAGAGAAATATCATGCAAGTCAATAAGTAATTTTAAACCTCCTAATAGCTACATTAAAAACAATAATAAGAAACAAAAGAAATATTTAACCCAATATATCTAAGATATTTTTTCAACATGTAATCAATGTAAAAGTTATTGCTGAGATATTTTACTTTCTTTTTCTCTGTGCTAAAACTTTGAATCCAGTGTTTATTTTATATTTGCAGCACATCTCAGCTTGGACTAGCCATGTTTCACATGCCCAATAGCCACTCACGGCTGGGGGCCACCATACTGGACCTTTTAGCTCTAGATCCTCGCTACTCCAGGAGCGGCCTTCTAACCAGCTGTATTTGGACCATCTGGGGGCTCATTAGAAATACAGAATCTCAAGCCCCAGTCGGATCTACTGAATCAGACCCTGCATTTCAGCGAGATCCCCGGGCAATCTGTGCACACATTAAAGTTTGAACAGCACTACTGGCTGGAAGCAAACCACAAGTTTATAGAAAACAGAAAGGAACTCCCTCCTCTCGCCTTTCCTTCTTCATGCCTCTTTCCCTGTGGCTTTCCGAAGGGGGCAGCCTTGGCTCCACTTGAGATCCCCTCTAGAGATCTTTAAAAATGAGATACCCAGACTCCACTCCAGAGAACTTGATTTAATTGGTCCAGGGAAGGACCCGGTGATGGATATTGTTAAAAGAGCTTCACAGGTGACATTACCTTGCAGCTTGGGCAGAGTCACAGGTTAGCCGACACCTGACACTCAGCCTCATTCAGTCCTGCCATGTGACAGGGTAAACGCTTTTCAACTTGTCTCCTCAGAGGTTTTGGAGCAAGTGAGACTGAGCAATGCAGATGGTATGAGCAGTCCAATCTCTGTAAAATTGCACAACCTGTCCTAATTATCTCACGAACTCCCTGAAATTGTGACAATAGTATCCCTTTGAGAAACTAAGGTGTTTCTTGACTGCTGTTGTCCGTTCCTGGCTACAGTTTGCCACCTCAGCTAATTCCCCTGAGGTGACTGAAATATGGGAGGAATATAGAATTCACACATTTATTAAATAATGAGTCGTTCTAATAAAAGGGCCCGTGTTCGGCATATTGATATTGTTGGTCTTTTCTGCGAAACAGTGATTTATTAATAAACAAAGAGATATTTATTGAAATCCTACTGTGTATTTGACCCAATGGGGCTGCAATGATGTTTCAACATGGCAGACTCTCCCTTCAAGGATCTCACTACCTCACGGGGACCGGAGAGGGTCTGGAATTCAGGAGAGTCAAGTCCTGCCTGTCCTTCAGGTTCTGAATCTGTAAAAAATGAAATAAAATCTAAAGTCTTTATTCCCAGTGCTTAGGGTGTCTGAGGGATTTCAAGCACCATGACTTTTTTACATTATAGACTAGTACCTTTGAACCCTAACGAAGTAATCTCGATGTATTAATCTAGCTCCCTCAGGTCACCCAGTTTCTTCTTGCAAAGAAAGCCTTCTGGGTAAAAGCATAAATGTGATTTTTACATCACTGAGGGTCCAACTTCGTGACTTTTCCTCCGACTGTTTTGAAAAACCATATACAGTCTGCCCCCTCCACCCCCCCACCCCGTCAGCTGGGTCAGCTGGGTCTGCTGAACCAACAGCAGATCGAAAATACTCGGAAAGAAAAAAGTTACGTTGATGCTGACGTGTACTGTGCAATTAGGCCTAAGATGGCTGTGTTGGTACCGAACATGTACAGACATTTTTTTTTTGTCATTTTCCCTAAATAATACAGTATAACAACTATTTACATAGCATTTCCATTGTATTGGATATTATAAGTAATCTAAAGATGATTTAAAGTACGGGGGGAGGTGCATAGGTTCTATGCAAATACTATAGTCATTTTCATGGAACTTCTTAGGCATCCTAGGATTTTGGTCCTGGGGTACAGGGATCCTGGAACAATCCCCTGGCAGATGGGGGTAACTGTATTTAGCATAATAATGAAACGGATAGAAAATGTTTTATTGTGCAAATCACGAACAATTGAAAAGGAAGACTTCGTGGTCTTCCACTTTCTTCCAGAATGTGTTGGGGGCAGGATGGTCTGCACACGTGCCCCTGCTTCCATTTTCTTGCCTGATAGGGATCAGGGAAAGAGAAAGGGCGGGGGTGGGGGGACAGGGCAGAGGATCCCCCACTGCCACCGAGCAGATCGCCACATGCTCCTTGGCCTCTCTCTCGCTCACACCGTACCCTAGCACTGGAACTGTCAAATGGCAAGAGTCGCTTGCAAAACCTATCCCTGCAAAAGGTTTTGTGCAAATGTGAAGCAGAGAGTCAAAAAGACAGTGAGAGAGGCAGAGGGTAAGGAGGGAAATAGGAAACCAGAGGCCTTCTGCTGAAAAAAAAAAACAAAAAACAAAAAACAACTCCAATTTAAGAACAAGGCAATCGATAGCACATTGGCCGTTGTGCTGGACCAGGCTGAGTCTTGGCCACCTCGAGGAGCAGTTTAGCAGACATCAGGCTGCCAGCTTACAGGCCGAAGAACTTCCCCAGCAGAACACGTAGCTGGGGCTGGATGCAGATGTGGCATCCTTGCTCCCCTGGCACACTCAGTCTCTACTCCACCCCTCTGTCGCCCTGCGTACAAGCAGGTGACAGGGACTTGGTAGGCACCACTCTGGCTCTGGCTCAAGTCCCTTCATCATGGCCCTGCTTCCCATGCTTCATTCAAGGGATGCAGACAGCAATTTGGCCCACGATACTGTAAATGTCAGCCCGCCATCGTCTGTCTTCCCGCGCTCATCAACAGGAGAGGCTGAGCTGACCCGAAGCAGACAGAGTGCACCATCGTGGCAGGTAAAATGGGTACTTGGAGCCACCAAGGTGTGATTAAAAGGCCTAACTCCCATCTCTCCCCATTTCTGGGCACTGGCCTGCTGAACTCATCTCCCTGGAAAATTGCCTTTGTGGTTGTGTGACACCTAGGAAAGAATAATAGCATGTTTCCCCCAGTAGCTTCTTTGTGAACAGATAATATGTCAAGAAGGAGGGAGAGAGATAGAGGTGCAGGAGGGAACCTTTGCAGCTGACACCGGCAGTTGCTGTCTTGCCATCTTTGGATGCTGCCGAAGTAAATGAAGACTTGTCCGCTTCTGCTAAATGGTGGGTGAGCAGCAGCTGGGGCAGACAGTCAGGGAGCTGGAAGCTGGCGGTGATTCAGACACACGGAGCTTGCTAAACCATTGTGCTTTATAAGAAGGTGGCAGAAAAGGGAAACGGGAAGAGGATGACTAATAAGGAAGTAATTGTGAAATAGGACCTGTCTAGGTTTGGAAGCCTGCGTGACAGCTCCAGGTGGGAGAGTGAGCAAGCCTGTTATTAGGACTGCCTGTTATTAGAAGTGCTGTGTTACTCCATGACAGCGCTGACTGCCCACATCTAAAGCCCAGTGCAAGCGGCCCTGTGTCAGGAGTGACACACACAGAAACAACGTGCTTTAGACAGATACAGGATTTGCACCACCAGAGCATGGGCTGGAAGGGCCCGACGTGTAGATAACTGAATGCATGCAAAATGAAAGGATCAGGAGATTCATTATAAAGAAAATGCAGCAACGTAGCAGACAACTTAGACAATTAAAGGGGAAAATCCATGGTATTCCACCTCTTTAATGAAGGTATTTTCATCTTGCATATGCTTTTCTTGCCTTGCCCACGCATATACATTTTTACAAAATTTTCAGCGCACCCAGAATTTCATGCTGTTTTTTTTTATTTGTCCTTATGTCATAAAAATTTCCCAGTGTTACTTCATATGCCTGTGGCTGATGATTGCTATAAAAGATCCCACCTAATGAATAATTTATTAAAATATTTCTCTATTATGTAAGTAGATTGATTTCTTTTCAAAAATAGCTTTATCGAGATATCATTGATATATAATAAATTGCACAAATTTAAAGTGTACAGTTTGATAAGTTTGATACATGTATCACTTGTGAAGTCATCACCACAATTAAGATAAAATCATATCCATCAACACCACCCCTCCCCCCCCCCCAATTTCTTTCTGCCCTTTGTAAATCTCTCTCTCCCCCTGGGTAATTTCCCTGTGGTAGGCTATAATTTTGGTGGTCCTCAATGCCTCCCTGTGTTCACAGGCTTATCTAGTCCCCTCTCTTTGAATGTGGACTCCCCTGTGACCTGTTTTAAACAATACAATGCAGTGAAAGTTTCCTGATAGTTTCAGGCCTAAGTTCTTAGAAAGTCCTAGTAACTTATGCTTTTGCACATTTGAAATGTTTCTTCTTGGAACCTAGCTGTCATGCCAAGGGGAAACTCAAACAACCACATAGAGATGACCTCTACGTGGTCCACCAATAACCAGCCTTCTCAGGGACCCAGTGCCGGAGTCCACACCTCATGAATCATTAGCCCAGCCATCCCACAGGCTTCTGAGAAACTATAAATTACTGTAGTTTAAGCCACGAGCAATTTGTTACACAATCATCAGCGAATAAAATATGCTGAGAACACAAGCAATTATTGTTAAAACAGCTTCCCATTCTTTGAGAATTCCATGACATAGTATGAGAGAGATGAGATGGCAGCTTTTTCCAATCCCATGTCACTCTCCAGGTATGACCTAGCTATTGCCTCCTCGACAGCATTACTGGGTCATTCTTCTACCTGCCTCTCGGGCAGAGGATGCAAGAACACACTGAAAGGAGGATCTGTGACGTGTCTGAGGGCCCAGGAGGAAGCAAGTGCCTTTCCCGCGGTTTGTCCCGATGCTTCTATTTCAGTGGTCTTAAGCACGCTCCCTGGGGGTGGGGAAGGCCCAAAGCCATGTTCAGGCAGCTGCATTCACCCTCTCCAAGCAATAGCATTCGTAGAATGATCACACCAGGTTCCTTTCACTAAGGATGGCTGAGCAGCTTTGGGAGATGACTGTCACCTTTAATACCCCCTACACATGCTTACCGTGGAAAGGTGGCCTGGTGTGCGCATCCATTCACCCTTTGATGGGCCTGAGTTTGTTTCCAGTTTTTAGTTCACGGGAATAAAGCTGCTCTGAACATTTGTGTGCTAGTCTTTGTGTGGGCATATATTTCATTTCTCCATGTAAATACCTAAGAACGGAATGAGAAGACAATATAGTAGATGAATGCTGAATTACTTACGATGTTTGTTTGTTTGTTTATTAAATAGGCTTTATTTTTTAGAGCAGATTTTTTTTTTAAGTTCACAGCAAAATTTGATCAGAAAGTACAGAGATCTCCTATATATTCCTGAAAGTCAGACACCCACAGCCTCCCCCACTGCTAAAATCCTGCACCATAGGGTGGATTTATAACAATGGATGAACCTACAGTGACATATCATCATTGACCAAAGTCCACAGTTCACAGAGAGGGCGTAGGGAAGGACCCTCTTAGGGTCCCTGGTCAGGTCTGAAAATGAAACTGACAAAGATAGATTAACAGGAGAAAAGTGCACTCGTATATTTCATGCGAGTTTTATGTGACCAGGGAGGAAGTGCTTCTGTCTTTCTCATAAGGAAATAAAGATCCGAAGGAACACTCGGACCTGAGTATTTTTCTGCTGCCAGTGTCATAAGAGTGGGCAGTCGTGGAGGAATATGGTAGGTTAATATTATGAGGTAAGTGCAGTCAACTGGGGGAAACTGAGCGAAGCTTGTGTTCAGACTTTTCTAATAAGGATGCTCTTTTCCTCTGGGAATAGGAAGGTGCCTCTCCCATGAGAGTTTTATGACCTGTTTCAGGGGAGAAGGATGGAAGTCAGC
>CM053514.1:6839465-6949757 GCA_028627145.1 Eidolon dupreanum
TGTCTTTTCCCAAATCTTAATAAGAGTCCATTGTATGTATAGATCATGTTTTGACTATCCATTCATCCACTGGTGGACAAGGGTTGCTTCCACCTTTTGGCTATTGTGAATACTGCTGCTATGAATATGGATGTACAAAATACCTGAGTCCCTGCTTTCCATTCTTTTGGGTTTCAACAACTCTTTTGAAGGTCCTAAGTTGACATGATGGTTGTTAACTCTCTGATGATCAATTGATAAAATTAAGACACAGAGATGTGGAGAAGCTGGTCCAAGGACAATTCCCTTCCATGCTTTCTCCATGGCTTATGGTAGCAGCATGGTTAGCTCACTAACCATGCCTGTGACCGTGAATTTCTTAGTGTCTCACCCAGATAAATCATTAAAGATAAGGAAATAATAACACTGAGAAAATAGAAAGAAAACTTGGGGTTTTATTTTTGTCTGAGAGTGGATTCGGGTACCTTCTCCCTGATCTAAGGTAGTTTCGATGGCCTCTTGTTTGAAGATGAAGTGATGACTAGGTGATTCTCTAGGGCCCAGGCTATAATTCTGGCTGGTTACCTTCTGGGCAGTGTGACCTCAACCAGAGCAGGAGGAAACTTCACAGGGGTGTAAATAAATGTAAGGTAGGGGAAAAAAGACATTAATTACCTTTTCATCTCGACTGCCCTACCTCAAAGAGAGATACAGCTTTAATAAATGACTCTAGACTTTTTAGAAAATATGTTATGTCTTTTTGTGTCAAACCAAGTTATTAAAACATTTTAAATAGCATCAGCATTAACAAAATATAGGACCAAGTGTTGCTTTATTTTTAAAGAACTAGATAAGGCACCTGAAATCTGAAGTGTGCTAGCTCAGTGAAACCTTGCATACCCAGACATAGCTTCACTTTTCACCAAAGTATCAGGGCAAAGGAAGGGGACAGAGATTTTTGGAGCCAAATAAAACATAGCTGTTACTTGGGATGTCAAGTTCAAAGTCAATTCAAGGTTAAATCTTAATAAATATTATTTTTATATAAAAACAAACATGAATATATTATATAGAAGAAAATTTTTCCATTCAGAAGCCTAAGACGAAACTGAAACTTAAAGCGAGCCAGTTGGGTCATCAGACCCAGCACCTGGGGATATGTGTTGACTCTTATCTGTATTTCTGGAAACTTCAGTGGGAAATGTTTGAGAAGGCACTAGGGAGCCATGACTCCTCTCAACATCAAGACTTTTTAGCATCAGATCTGTAGTAGTCAGTGTGGTAACCACTATAACAAGCAAGATCTAATTCTCAATGGTTTGATATAACATAGATAAAATTTTTGCTCACCGCTGTCTGGTGATACTGAGAATGTGGTGTGGTATGAGACACTCTGCTCCACAAAGTCATTCAGGGACCTAGGCACCTTCCATTTTGTGGCTCTGACATCACCTAGGGCTTCAGAGTTCTGCTCAGGCTCCTTTGCACCCAACCAGAAGATGAACAAAGAGAGAGCATGTGTATGATCTCACAGAAGGTTTTAGAAGCCTGGCCTGGAAGTGGCAGCCATCATTCCCACCCACATTTCATTGACCAGGACTAGTCACATGGCTTCTAGGTGCAAAGTGGTTAAGGAAATGTCATCTGGCTGTGCCCAGGGGAGCAGAGCACATGGACATTGGTAGGTACCAGCAGTCTCTATGTCAAACTCCTAACTGGCTTGTTTTTTTAATGTTTTTGTTTATTCTCCCTAGGTAGAGCATGTAACAGCCTGCTCACAAATCCATACCAGGCTCAGGGGCAGTCTGCGGTTGTTTACTACAGGCTCCTGTTTTCAAAGCTGTCAGGCCTCTTGGGGACAGACAGAAGCTGAATTTTCTGCAGAAGTAGGGAAAGTGACCCCTCACCAGTTCTAAGACATATTGTCAGCTGGCAGGATGAGGAGAAGACTAATCAGCATTGTTTGGGCACCCCGCCTTCACCCTCCACCCCACAATCATACCCATTTATCCCAGGTCATTTAAGAGGAAGTTTCTTCAGCATTAGTTGTTAACCCTTCTCTCTTACAAGGGTTCCAAAACTGTCCCTGGAGCCAGAGAAAGGCACAGCCACCTACACCCTGTCTCCTGGCCTGAAACTCTCCAACTCTAGACACCACCTCTCTCAGGCAAATTCAAAGATTCCAGGCCATTCAGAGAAACCAAATTTTGGGGCCTATCTGCCTCAGCAAGCCACCAGACAAACCAGGACATGTTCGACGTGCCTTGTTTAGGCTCATCGAGGGTCATCTAATTACTTGCATGTTATCTCCTCAGTTACTGATGGAGAAAAAAAATGAATGAGTACATGAGTGGGCAAAATCAAATGAGGTGGGTCAGGGAGCAGAGACACAGAGGGAGCAGCCGGCAGAATTTTGTCACCACACAATGGTGGTGACAGTACCATTGAAAACAAGACAGGCTTTGGCCTGGAGGACCAAGGCAAAAGGGCTGATTTTAAGGACATTCCTTAGGAAGCAGCAGCCAGCCTGCTGATAGATGGAATGTGTCTTGAGTCCTTGGCAAAGAAACTTCGATTGAATTTGAAGCTGTTTGGGCTCCTTTGAAAATACTGGTATTAATCCAAGTCTATTATTTCCACTGTGTTTTCATTTCCTTTTCTCTTTGATGTTAATATTTCTTATTGCCCACACCAGTCCTGAATGCTTTACCTGAGATTTTACATACAAACAACACGAACATTTTTAACCACGGTGAGGTCACATCCTAACATTATTAATAGGCTTTTTGTTTATTTTGAGTAAGAGGAAAAATTCTCCAGTTCTTCACATAGCTCTTAATTAGGCTTGAATAGAAAAATAATTTTATGTTCTCTTTTACTATAAGCATCACATCATACTAACATTTCTCTGGGGCTTGAATAACTTTGATGGAATGATGGTTGGAGGGGATGTTTCCCCCCACCCCAATTTTCTTTCTCTTCCCCCTTTGCCCTTTATTGTCCTCCTTCCACACCACTTCCCCCAAAGAAAGTCGTCTCATGGGTCAGTCAACATTTACAATGGGACCTTTCTGGAATGGCCACAGGGAGTCTACCTTCTTGCTCCATGGCAAATCTGTCATCCAGTAGTCAGTCATTTTTCCTCACTTGTATAATGAAGCTTTTGATGTATTACAAACTTGGTCCAAGGCCTAATTTCTGTTCATAAAACCCTGTCATCTTTGGATGAACTGTGTGTTCAAGGGCCAATATTGTAATGAAACACTGACTTGACGGTTCACGGCAGTGGGAATTAGGAAGTATAGGAGAGGCTGTCTTCAACAGCAAACAAAGATGTTTAGAATATCCAGCATTACGGCTTCTGTGTTGTCTGTGGATGTTGCCTCTTTTCATTCACTATGCTAACAGTTTCAAGCCCGGGTCCTTATGCATTTATTGAAAAACTCATCTTGAGAGCCATCCAATGTCCTTATTTTAGATATTTTGAAATACTACCTCTTCCAAGAAGTTCACTGAAATTAAGTGGAAGTGAAGTAATCTTTCTTCCTTATTCTGCTACCTTGGAACTGTGTCTCACCCTAGAGCACTCAAACTGGAAACAGCTATTTATTTCATTCATCTCCAGATGGGTTCTTTTATCTATACATGTCTTACGATGACATTTTCTAGAACCTAAATGGCTGAGGACATCAGAGCTGGCCAGAAGAGATTAAAGGATAGGATTTTGCTTTATCCAAATTAGTATAGTTTGTAGGGCTCAGTACATAGTAGGCACTAAACATTAGGTGGATGAATTAATTTAATAATGAACAGGCTACTGGTTTATTCCCCAAAAAGACTCTGAGATGCCTCATACGATCCCTACCATCTTCTAGGGCTATTGAAGATGGTGATTTATTTCAAAAAAGACAATATAAATAAAAGAAACTACTTGGACTTTGGACAAACAGAAACAGAGCCAGACAAGCTCAGCTCTGAAATGAGTGGTGGCAATAATCCAGCCATTGATTTTTTAGGATCTGGACATTTACAGGAATGATGAGATGCTGCTTCTTAGTCACTCAGCTTCTACAAGATAATGTTTTTTCTAACCCCAAACCACAATGGTCATAACCACAAACAATATGCTGCAACAAGAGCAATGTGCACGTCACAGCGCTTCTTAAAGTGTGTTCCACTTAATGACAGTCCCAGAAGCTATCTGCGTTAGAAAGTGTTTGGGGCTCAAGTGAATTAGTCAACATCGCACATCATGCCCCTATCTTGGGCGTTACAATGTACAGTTGTATATGGAAGACTGAGAAGTTGACCCACTAAATATATTTGACCACAGAATAGAATTCTATTTTTGTGTAATGTCCATTACTTTTACACAGAATCCACTTTAAGAAAAACGTCTCTGCCTGAAGTTCATTGATAGTGTTTTCATGCACATGGAGAAGGGATTTGCAACCTGCAATATGTTTGTGCCACAAATGGCATGCTGGCCCTTCTTCTCCTGAAAGGTGACCCTGACCATCTGCCATAGAAATTACTTTAGCCACATACTCTGCGAGTGAGACTTGGCAGGTAGGCCAGGAGGACCAGACCAGGAGGACCAGAAAGTGGGGAGAGCCGCCAACCCCCAGCTTGGATGGAGTGTACACGCATTCCCAGAGACACTGCAATGTTCTGTTGGTCAGGGATTGATTCTTGGCTGGTCACAGGGCTGGGTGACAGACCTGAAAGTACATTTGACACGTGTCAGCGGCGGATCATAGACTGGCACTATCTGCTGCTATTAGCCACCGCTTTGAAATAGGTCCACAACCTGGCAGAGTAGATGAAGACATGGGCGCAGTTTTCTCTGCAACATTCAGATGGTCTCAGGGGTATGCAGGCTTCCAGGGCAAAAGTCTGTACGAGGCTTTGGCGTATGAAACAGCTTCCCAGTGCTGGTTGCAGGAAGCTACCGTCTCCTCTTAAGTCGCAGCATTGCGGTTTTCCCGTTGTGGTCAGGTGCTGGGCTCTCTGTTTTCCAACGTGTTTCTCCCCTCCCCCTTGTCCTTCTACCCCATGTCCTTTCCTTATCAGTCAGCCTGACGCCCAGCTTGCCTCAGGATGAGGAGACACTGCACAAAGCTGAGAAATACATTAAAAAGTCAGTTCTTGGCTTTTGATTTTCGAAACCCTAAGCCTCAGGAACAGCAAGAAACATCCGCAGCATGAAAAATAGATTTGGAAGGAAACCTGACAAGGGGACATAGTTTGTCCCTCTCCCCACTCCCTCACTCAAAGTAGAATTTTCCCAGTTGGGGAAAGGAGAGCAGAAAGGAAGGGTCGGTGACACCGACGGTCCTGGAGGGGCACTGTGTCCTGCTCTCCACTGCAGACTGAGGCTCAGCGAGGGCAAGGCGTGATGGAAGGATCCAGAAGGTGGGAGGTATTGGAGTGTGTAGATTTGTGGAAGTGGCAAGATGACAGAGAAGACTTTACTGAGTTCTCTGTGAGCGCCGCTGGGTTACCAGGTGCCCAAGAGGGGCACTAAACTTGCACAAATGGAGAGCAGGGACAGGTGGGAACAAGGGGTCAGCCAGCAGTAAATCAAGAAGTATCTCATTTTGACCTCCCAATAATTTTATGAGGTTAGTGAAATTATCTTCATTTTACAGATGGGAAAACTGAGGTAAAAGAAGCTTAAATAAGTCACCCAGAGTCACACAGAAAGCAACAAAATTGGGATTCAAACTCATATGGTCTGATTGCAGAGCCCACCTGTCTCTGCATATAGGTTCCCCAAAAGTAGACCCTTGAGATAAAAGATTTGGGTACAAATAGCCTATCTGGGAGGTGATCTCAGAAAGCCCAGGTGAGGGGACGGGAAAGCAAGACAGTGAAGGAAGAGAGCCAGTAAAGGGTGCATCGCTGAGGAGGCTACCACTGTGGTAACCTGCCCGAGGCCTGCTGAAGGGCTGAGGAAAACGTATCTTAGAATCGCTACACCCAAGAGTGAGAGCGTGGGGTGCTGCTACCACACATTTGATCTCTTGTTTGTTGAAAGTTGGTCTTTGGAGTCCTAACCTCTCAGTGCTTCTGGCCTGACCTGTGCTCAGGCTGAGCACACCCCTCCAGGCAGGGAGACATGCGTGCTTGGGTAGGGAGCTGATGCTGTGTATGGAAGTAGTCCCCTGAAGCTGCAGGAGACATCCAGGTGGGCTAAGGGGATACAAGCAGGGTACCAACAGCATCTGCCACAGCAGCCACTCACCCATCATACCCCACAGCTCTCATCACTGAGCCTTTCTGGTGACCAGCCCCATCCAGAGGCTATTTAGGGCCCCCATCCTTAGTCCCCTCAGTAGCACAAACTCGGGTGTGATGGAAAGGGGCTCACGATGAAAGACGGAAAACCTGTCACAAAATGCCAAGGGTTCTGGAAGTTCAGGGTCAGGAGCCAGAGATGAAAACCGAATCTATTTCTTCTTACAGCACAGGAAGATGATGACAATGCTCACAGTTGTGTCCCTTGCCCGGCACAGTGCCTGGCACACAGTGAGCCAGCGGTCAATATTTGTTCGATGAATGAATGAGCTAAAAAATGAACACATTATGTCCTCCGACGTGTGAGAGAAGCTCTCCTGAGCACTGAGGCAGCAGAGCTAATTAAGCCTTGGCCCTGGAGCCCGCTGGGTGGTGACAAACGCCACTAGTGTCAGGAGTGCCCTGAGTGGATGTGGACGTGTGTGTGTCTCTCTGCAATAAGAGAGAAGCAGGCTTCGGGTTGGCTTCCGGAAAGGCTGATCCAAATGGCACCCCAGGGGTAGCAGCTGTCTGAGACAAAAGGGACAAAGGCCACCTTGTTTCCAGCCTCCAGGCCAGCCCAGAAGCCCCTCCCTCCTCCTAAGAAAAGCAGCCTCGGATGGGGCTCCGAGGAACTCCCAGCTGGCAGTGGTAGGACCCTCCGGGAAGCAGCGTTCTTGCAAGTTAGTCACTGGAAAAAGAGACCCAGACCCATCAGAAAAGCAGCTAAATAGGGTTGTGTACTCCCCCAAACTGAAGAGAACTTTTTATTTTCCTGAGAAACAGATTCCCAGAGGCACTGAGGTAGAATGGAATCGACATAATTCTAACTAGAGAATTCCTATCAGGCAGTTGGGGGATGGGAGACAAATAACCATATTAATAATTCTATTCAGTCTCTTTTCCCATCTGTTGTCTAAAAGAAAAAAAAAAAAAGAAATCAAAGATAGGCATATTATTTTTGCTGCTGCCCAAACCAAAAAAAGCATGAATACCATCATAAATGAGAAACCTGGATCTCATTTCACTGACATTAACGTTCAAAGAATTATAAAAATAAGATGAAACAGTATTCAAAGTATATAAAATTTGAATATATTATCTCCATCCAATAACATAAGTTAAAATAAATGTAAAAAAATCAAGAAATTAAAAACGTTCATGTTTTCAAGTATGTATCTAATCTCCTAAAAACTCAAAATTTATCTTTAAAATTAAAAGTCAGAATATGTTATAATATCCACGTAACAAAAGTTTAAATCGAAGTTATTTAAATAAAACCATTTTAGAAAAATAAAATGATTCACAATTCTAGTGTTCAATGCCCAGCCAGTTGCCAGTGAAGGAAATTTGTCACGCTCCACTCATGTACTATCGAGACCTATATAAAAATTGTTGAAAAGGAATATACGTTGTTTAACATTGCAGAACGTGCCCCCGTCGGCACGTGCATCGGTGGTAAGTGCCGGGCCAGTCTGCGAGCACCTCCAGAACCAGACCAGGAATTGAAATTCAGAGAGAAGCAAGGGCGCATGGCTCCAGGGGAACCGATACCTTGTTACGCAAGAATTGACTACACTTACACTAGCTGAGAGGAAGGATTTGAGAAATAAATTGATTTGTTATTTCTGTTATCTGAGCATTTACACAGCTCAAATCCATTACACCCCAATGCCGCGCCCGAGTCAGGAGCAGCAGAAGCCCTAACCGTCCGGCAGCCAGAGCAGTCCCCTCTGTGGACACACTGCAGGCGTGGCAGTCTGGGGCTTGAGGCCGGAGGGGTGCTGGGGTGTGGGGTCACGCTCCACCAGCGCTGATGGCCAGATCCTGAGGGACAGAACGGCCACGTGTGAATACACTTGTTCTTGTGGCTCTTGTGATCTCAGGGCTCTTGAACGCAGGAGGGGACAGGCTCTTCCTGTAAAGGGTCAGAGAGTAAATATTTGTCGCTTTAGTCTCTATTGCAGTTACTCCACTGTGTCCTTGTAGGACAAAAGCAGCCAAAGACAATTCGTAAATGAATGCAGAAATTCGTAAATGTGGCTATGTTCTAATAAAACTTCATTTACCAAAACAGGCTGGATTCGGTCCAGTTTGCGGGCCCTCACTCTAACTAACATGCAGGGCGCTGGCCAGGGGCCCTCTCTTGCCTGGACTTATCGCCCATGCTGACTATTCCGGTTCTGCAGTCCCATGATTTTAAGCATTTCTCAAGCCAGAGGTTCAAAGGAAATAGGAAACCATTGTGTTCATCAGCTAAACTCCATCCATTTTTTCTTAGCTATAGTGAGGAGGCCTGTCATCATGGCCGTGTGACCTCTCCACTTCAGTTCCTTCACCTGTCATGCGATCAATTTGCTCTATCTAGCTCCCTAGGATTATTGAGAAGCTCAAAATAATGATGATGATGATGATGACAATAACACGTTTCATTTGCAAAGTGCTTTATAATGTTCTGAATTATTTTCCTGACAAGAATCTGATGAGATCATCAGTCTCAAGGCCATTTTCACACGTGTAGAAACCGTGAGGCACAGAGTATGTAAGTAGCTTGCTGGACAACTCCCAACTGGTAACTGGCAGAAACCAGGTCTCAAAATCTCTCAATGCAGAACCACTTTTACTTCAAATGTGTGAGAGTCTCGCATAATATCTTAAGTGCTTGTAAAACCAATGCTTTTTGAAACATTATTTTTTTTTCATCTTGGATCTTTGGCCCTCTGAATTATAATTCTCCACTATTTAGACCTATTATCGTCACTAGACATTCTCTTACCATATCTGTGATGCATTTGCGTTATTACTGAACACACACCATTTATACCTGTATCTTGGGGTTGCGCCAGTAGGAACAGAAAAGATGACAATTTTATTAATTTCTCCCCATCTGGGCTTTTTCACTAGGCTGCCAGTGAGTGAGTTCATTGCCAGCTCAGCAATGAGTTGCATAAGCCGTGCTTTCAGTCTTATCGTTCTCAAAAAAATGACTTTCACCTGTACGGGTTCATGTTCTTTGAGGAGGGCATTCAACAAACGGGCCTCTGCTTCACGGGGTTCTATGGTTAGAGCCGACGCTGCCTCATTTGTTCATCACGGCCATTCACCAAGTGGCATCCATTTTCCTTTTGTAAATTCCAAGTCGAGGTTTAATCTCTCTCATTTCGGTAGAGTTACAGTTTGTCAAATAACTCTTGAAACCAGACTGTTTGACTTCTAAGGCTTAGAAATGTTTCGTATTTTACTTGTTTTTGTGCTAAAGGGATGTAATAAGAATTATAACCATTGCTTGTCAAAAATGTGGTTCTCTCTGACATTTTCAATCCTGTGAGCTCTAACCTTCCTTATATTTACATCGAACTCTTCTCTCACAATGTTTGCCCTTTCTCACATAGATTTGGCGATTTCATTTAATTTAGTTTTTCCTTGACTAATTATGCAAAATTTATATTCTTTGTCCTGTGTAGCCACTGAAGTCTCAGGTTGGTTAGTTTAATAGTCAGCTAATGATTGGACAGGAAGTTCTTTAAATGCCTAAATCAGCAAGTCTCCCAGTCTTTGCTGATGGGCCGTGTGTGCGTGCATGCCCGTGCGTGTGTGCGTGCATGTATGTGTGTGTGTTGGGGCATGCTTTCAGGACAGATCCGGCAATTTTAATCTTATCAAGCTGTGACAGACCACACATGGTTATTTAAATTTAAATTAATTAAATTTGAAAACTCACTTCCTCTAACCCAATTTCAAGTGCTCAACAGCTCATGCGGCAATAGCTATACCGTATGGGGCAGCGTAGATATAGGACATTTCTGTTGTCGCAGAATGTTGGATTGGACAGCACTGCACATGGATTGAGACACGAATTCTGACAAACTTGATAATCTGGTGCACATGCACTTGAGAACACCTCTTGACCCACCTAATTTCCTCTTTTAAACCACCCGTACTAAGACCGAGACTGCCAGTAATCAATCACAGGTACTATTTGCTGATTACATGGCATGTGCCATCCACCAAGCTAAGCTTTTTGCGTATAGTCTCATTGAATCTTTGCACTAAGCCCATGTTATTATCAAGATTTATTTGGAAACTGAGGCCCAGGGTCACACAGTGAGAGGTAGATTGGATATTTGAACCCAGGTCTTTCTGGCTTCAGACCCTAAGCTCTTAAACACTCAGCTGCATCTCCTCATCATCTTTATCCTCCTCGGCCCCCTGCTCTGAAGTGGGCCTGGCCAAGCAACCCAGGGACAACCTGGGGATGGGGTCAAGGCTGCACATCATGCTGTAGGGGTACCACGACAAAAGCAAGGGCAGATCTGGGCATGAGGAGGCAGCATGCATGATCTAGGTGGGGGCACTTCAGTCCAGGCTAATTTTGAGCCCAAACGAAAACAATGTCCTTCATAACACAACTACTGAGGCTTTTCACAGACTAAATACTTTTCTGCTGGAAATGCTCAAATAGGCGTAATCACTAGAGGGTCCTTAGGATTGGTGAGGAAATTTGGACATTAACCAAAAGAATTGGATGTGTGTGTGTAGGCAGCCTCTTCTTCTCCTCCTTCCCCTCCCCCTCCTCTCTCCTTCTTCTTCCTCATCTTCCTCCTCCTCCCCCTCCCTCTCCCCCCTCTCCCTTCCTGTCCTCTTCCTCCTTCTCTTTTCATGGTTTTTTTTTTTTTTTTTTGAAAGCATTTATTTCATTCCACAGGTCCCATGTGCCAGCTATCACCGCAGTCTTTGTTTTAAAAACTTTCTCTGGACCACTTTTAGAAGACTGGCAGCTGCTACGCATTCAAAGCAAATAGTCCATATGTCTGCCCTAAATGTTAAGTTTCTACTTTTTTAGCTTAAATTTAGTTTTGTTTTTAATGCAAACAGTTCTGCAGAGCAGATAGCAGGAAATCACATGTCCAGGAGGCAGCCTCGGGGTTTTCTTCAGCTCATTATAAACACTATGCTTCAGATCATCCATTTCTTACTAGTCTTTCTTTCCTAGCATTCCTTTCTCCCTTTCCTTCTTCCTCTCACATGATTTCTCAAAACTTGCCTTTTTGGTTGTCAAGACTTATCCTATCTATTATTACTTTATTTTTATAGGTCATAACTTTGCCAAAGTGAGTAAATCTGAATTGGAACAAATAAGAAAGAATTTCCCCAAAATGAGTTTTTACAGAAAGCATGCTAAGCCCAGGATGTGGGAAAATTTTCCTTGGAATCAAATAGTGCCATATGATCTTCAGGATCTAGTTTGGCCTCCTCAAAACTATTCTAAATGGAGAGATGAATGGATGACAAAATGAGACCTGCACAAACCTCTCTTCCAGGATCACAGTTCTCTTGGACCTAATATGGTACTTCGGATCCAGTCATTAGATCATTCATTAAGCATCCATCTGGTGTATCAGACACATTGGGTAATTAGCAATAATGAGAAGAACACAAGAGCAGACCAGTTAAAAAATCTCTCCCTATTAGTCATATTTACAAGTCATCAATTTTCATACACCAGCCAAGTCCTGTCTATAATCAAGAATAAAAAAACTATTGATACAGAGAACATTTTTATGGTTGCCAGATGGGAGGGGGATTGGGGTGAGTGAAAAGGGAGAAGGAATTAAGAAGTAAAAATTAGTAGTTATAAAATAGTCATGGGATGTAAAGTCTAGTATAAGGAATATAGTCAATAACGTTATAGTAACTATGTATGGTTCAGATGGATACTAGATTTATCAGAGTGATCACTTCATACATTATATAAATGTCTAATCACTATGTTGCACACTTGAAATTAATATAACATTGTATGCCAACTGTGACTGAAAAAATTTAAAAATTATTATAAAAAAGATGCTTCGCATAGTAGGTGAAAGCGGTTTATGATGAAAGCATTTGATTAAAATGTTTTTGTACTAGGATAAGGTCACTTATAATTAAGTGAGTTCTCAAGTTTTCTGTAAAACACACACACACACACACACACACACACACACACACACACAACCCCATCCATTGAGAAAGCAGACTTTTGAGATTATGATGTCAGAATTGGGTTGAACTGCATGAGTCAGAATGGAAATTTGCTAGGTCCACAGACACAGTGATTAATATTGAAGATAAAAAGACTTGGAAGAGTCAGAACCAGTGGGCTGGGACTTAAGAGAATCATGTGGCTCAAGCTAAGTTTCAAGATTTCAATATTTGGGAAAAATTGTTACTATGCTTAATAACGCTGAATGCACTATAGGCCCCAAGGGTCATAGACCATATCCATTTTTACTGCTTTTTGTATCTCCAGCACAAAGTAGCACTCAGCATCTGGTAGGCATTCTGTGAGCATTTTGTAAATTAATGAAGTAATAAATAAATAAATAAATAAATAAATAAATAAATAAAGCAAGCGAAATTTGTTTTCTATCCTTTATCACAAGCATTGCCTTTTTGGGTCAGTATCTCCAAGGAACCCTGAGAAGTTGTATGGGTGCCTGGGTGCCCCAAATGGGCAGACTATGATAAGCAATGGTCTATTCTTCAAGCATTCCTGTTTTGTCTTGTTTTTCTGCTCTCCAACACACCTCAACTACACTGGAAGCCTTGCCCTGAGCACAGGTTCATTTCATTTGTACTGGGTCGATGAATGCAAATACGTGAATGTCTCCGGGTGTGGGGCCCAACAACCTTTGTTTTAACAAATGTATGGAAATGAGCGTACCCATCCCTTGTAACACATTTTCATTTTAACATCATGGTTAAGAGTGAGGACTCTGGAGTCAGACTGGGACTGGAACCTGCCACTTACTTAATAGCTGTCAGAGCCCAAGCAAGTCACTCAGACTCTCTAAGCCTTGGTTTCTTTGTCTATAGGTAAGACATATAAACAGTACAATACCTCCCTCAGAGCACAGTTGTGAGCTTTTTAAATGAAACTATCCAGGTAATGTGCTTGGCACAGCACCTGTCACGCAGAAAGCACAGAGTAAACCTACAGTTCTAAAAGTGGGTTCCCAGACTCCAGCATCGGCATCACTAGGAACCTATTTGAATTGCAAATTCTCAGTCTCAACCCAAACCTATTGAATCAGAAACCCTGGTGTGGGGCCCAACAGCCTTTGTTTTAATAAGATTCTGATGCAAGCTAAAGTTTGAGAAGTATGGCAGTAAATGTCATTATCATCATTATCATCATCATCATCATCATCATCATCCAGCTAGCCTTTGTATTACAATAATGTATTATAATGTATTGTAATGTATTTGTATTACAATAATGTATTGATATTATTATTACTTTGACAGGAACCATGTAGAATACTTCAGTTCATTTGTTTTCAAACCAAGTTCTGGGAGGCTTTGGGGCTCAGGGAGACCATTACAAAATGTTTATGGAGGCAGATCACAGGCAAAGATCTAGCTCTGCTCTGACAAAGTAAAGCTCCACTTTATCAGTTCCATGTACTTTGGTTCCCATCCATGTTAAGTTTGCTCGACAAAAGAGTTCTGCTCTGAGATAACTCTCGAAAATCACTGCCTCAATCAACATGCCAATGGGAATTAGGCTAGACTGGGGGGAGGGGCGGGTAGATTTTCCTGGGCCTGCATTCAGACCCAAACTCCAAAAGCATTCTCTTGGGGAAGTGTGCTGGGTACTTTTTGCCACACATCACATCATTAATTCCGTACAAGGCGTTATATTCCCTCCTTTTCAGAAGAGAAAATGAAAGTGCAAAGAGGATAAGGAAACGTCCCAGGTCACACAGCCAGTGTGACTGGGACTAGGAGCCAGATCACCTGATGCTGAGATTTGTTCTTATTCTCCAAGAATGGCTGTTGGTCACACCTGAGCAGATAACCTCGCCAAACATAAAAACCACCCGTGGGGTTGCTGTAAGAATTCCAGAGGTGTTTGGATCATACTCTTGGACTAACAAGTAGAAGGTGGCTGGCTATTGCTCCACTATTTGCTCAGCACCAAAGCCTGGGACAACTGATTGTTTTTTGTTGGTTTTTTCTTTTCCCCCAAATGAGTCATGGTCACAAGGAATTAGAAAGTCCCCATTCAGAGGGAGCTGTTCCCTATTTGCTAAATCGGTCAGGCTGGGAAAATGATCTCAACATGCTGGATATGTAGTAGTGAGCTGAGAGTCCAAGAATCTGAATCTCCACCTTATAACCACACTAGATTTCCTGTGTGACCTTAGTGAGGCACGTTTATCCCTTCGGGCCTTGGTCAGACACCTAACTACATGGCCAAACCTATTACTTATCATCCAAGGTGGACTTTGAAACTGAATTAAATGATATTGAGAGATCTTTGAGCTCCTTGGGAAGATGCACTAGATAATTTGTCATTAACTGCAGTATCCTTTATTTATTTATTAACCCATTCCACAAATGGTTATTAAGCCAGGTGTTGATAGCAAGGTCACCACTGTGGATAAAACCCATGTGGTCCTGGTCTTCCTGGTGGCTGCAGTTTGGTGAGGATGGGAAGTCACTGGCTAGCGGTGTCCTGTGCTGATCACACAGAAGTCTTACTAAGTATTTATCATGTGCTAGGTGTGGTAGTGCCACACACATCATTTCATTTAGTTCTCACAACAAGGCCTACGAGGTAGCAATAATGATCTCCATACTACAGAAGAGGAAACTGGGGCTCAGAAAGTTCAAGTAACTTGTCAGAGTTCACTGTTACTAAGTGGCGGGATCTATCTGACTTCAAAGCCATGCTCTTCGCCTCTATGTCATGTAGGTATCTATGTGGATATATATCCATGTATAAGGAATGTTTCTTTTTCAGTGCCTGGAAGCCCATCTGGCTTATAGCAAGTTCTTAATAAGTAGTTATTGAGTAACTATACCTACCTGGGTTAAGCTAAAGACAGAAGGTCCCAGATGATGAGATAATTGGGGGTTGTGGAAACTTAAGTGACCATTTTGAGAAGTAGGGGGCAGTGGGGAGAGAGCCCCATACGGCAGTAGCCTAAGAAACAGGCGTAGGAGCAGAGGGATGCCTGAAACTGTCATTGGGCTACCGTGAAGCCCAGTGCCGGAACTTATCCGTGTCAGAAGTTTTCAGGAAGTGGTGGTAGTGGTGATGGCAGAGATAGGAAGAGAGGGCTGCCACTCACCACTTCTCCCAGCTGTTGCTCCAGAAGGCCGTTCTGTCACTCAGGTACTCATCCGTCACAGACTAGAAGCTGTGTCCACTTGGTTGGTTGGAAGAAGGTGGCTCAGAGAGAAGGCTGGTATGGTGCTCTGGTGGCTAGTCTTCTCCCGTTCCTCTGACCCACATCCTTCTGCAGAGTGGCAGCATTCAAGAAATGGCCAGTGTTCTGGGCGGGGCATACAGAGGTTATTTACCAGTGGTCTCTGGGTACAGGACTGGTTTGAAGGGTGACGACAGTTGTTATCAGCTGTCTCTATAACAGGGCACCGTTTGCTCCTTCCTTCATCACTTCAGCTACTTAGCTTTAAACAACACTCTGTTGTGGAAAAGCATGTTAATTTGAAAGTCCTGCTTTTCTTTTTGCTTGTTAAAATCAAGTTACTCAATATCCCTGGCTAAAAGATTTTTGCTGCAGCCATGTGAGGAAAGTGATATTATCCTTTTGTGCAGGACATAGCAGGGCACAACCATCGAGGATCCAGGCATGCAGAGAAGGAAGAACCCAAATGCCGGAGGTCAACAGACTGGAGTTAAAACCCCAAATGTTACTTCTATGTGACTAGCCCCCAGTGACCCCCCTGCCACCCGCCATGCCCTTGTGTAGTCCCTCCCCTTGAGTGTGGGTTGGCTGAGCAATTTCCTTTATACCAACGGTGATGGGATGTCACTTCTGAGATTGGGTTATAAGAGATTGTCTTACTCTGTCTTACTAGCTGACTCTCTACTGCCTTCTCAGCTCACAAACACTGATGAAGTGAACAGCCACATCACTCAGGCCCCCTTGGCAAGGAACTGAGTGGCCTCCAGCCGACAGCCAGCAAGGAATCGAAGCCCTCATGCTAACAGCTCGAAAGGAACTAAATTCCGTCAACAACTCCTGAGCATCTTAGAAGTCGATCCTCGCCCAAATGAGCTTTCAGACAACACCCCAGTCGTGGCCAATACCCCAAGCACAGCCCATGAGAGACTTGACACAGAGCTCCCCGCGAAGATGGGTCTGGGTTCCTGATGCACAGAAACTCTTAGATAACAGACGCGTGCTGGTTGACGTTGCTGAGTTTGTGGTAATTTGTCACACGGTGATGGAATGCTGAGACACTTCCCATCTGGGTGATTTGGGGCAGTTTATTTCACCTCTTTAAAAACCTCCACTTTCTCATTTGTTGAGATGGCAGGGATAATAATAAAAATATGTCTGCCATTGGGAATTAAATTAAACACTGCAAAAAGAAGTGTGCAAATGTTGAAATCTCCTGGGTGAGTAAGGGGTCTGGGCTCTGCGTGGGCTGGAATTTGAAGAATGGGGTGAGAGGGGTAGAGTGACTCAGCATGGGAAGGGTTTCCCTGAAGCCACGAAGCTTGAAGCAATGGGGAATCTACAGACAGGATGTCAAGTGAAGGGAAAGGCGGAAACCCCAGCGACCATCAAAGGAGCACAGCCAGCTTCCATGGAAAAGCAGGAAGCAGTGCTAAGAATAAGACGGAAGTTGCCTTAGGTAAGGGGCCCTGAGGCCAGTGGGTGGGAAGGATCAATTGAGATACTACAGTGGTTTAGACATATAGCAGACATCGGTTCATGTCAAGGGCACTGGAATCCAGGCCTTGGATGCCCACTACACTTGGCTCTGAGCCCCCACTGTGTCTTATTAGTGGAACTAATGCTTCCCATGAACCCTAGAAAACTTCTCTTCAAGTGTGATGCCCGAACCTCTGTCAGACTCCTCTATCCAACTGCCTGCTTGGCATCTGCACTTGGAGATCCAGTGGGCATCTGAAATTGAACCTGTCCAGCTCCGAACGCCTCATAGTTCCTCCAAACTCTGCTCCAGAAGCAGCCTTCCCATTTCAGCCTTGTTCCCACAGCTCTCTGGGGGAACTGGGCCAATAGAAGACAAGAATAATCTTACACTACAGCCTGTAAAGATGCAAAAATCTAGAGTATACACTGTAAAAAGTGGATGTCACCCTCCCTCCCTCCCGCTGTCCTCAATCCCCTTCCTGGAGGTAACTATAGCGACCAGTTAAATGTACATCCTCCTGGACCTGGACCACGTGCCTACTCTAAAAATGAAAACATGCATTTCTTTTGATATAAATGCTATTGCCTTACATGGACTGTTCCCTCACTTGCTCTTTTCAGGCAATCGCACATAATAGAATTGTTTCTCTATCGGAACCTATAGAACCTACTTGCAATCACCTGCCCATGACCTTTCTGCTACCAATGAACAGTTAGATTTTTTCCTTTACATTTTTTAAATATTACAAGCAATACTACAGTGAACACCCACAATCATATGCACAATGATTTCTTCAGGACAGATTCCTAGAAGTGAGATTGCGAAGTCTAAGGGTTTACACATAAAAAGTTTGGTACAGACAAATGATCTTTTAACGTGCCTGAACCAATTTCCTGACCCACCAACAGTGTGTGACGGCACCTCTGGGCCAATGCCAAATATTATCAGTCTTAAAAATTTGCCAAGAATGAGGTCTTGTCTTTATCTGGAGTTTCCTGATGACTAGAAAGCTTGAACACATTTTCATATATTTGTTGGCTATTTGTAGTTGTTCTTCAGTGAATTGCCTCTCTGTATCCTAAGTCCATTTTTCTATCGGGTTATTTATCCCAGATTACTAATGGAAAATCTGAGGACTGCAGAGGTTAAGTTAGCTGGCTTGAAGGCTCACAAGTAGTAAGTGATTTGCTTGGCTCCGTTTCTTGAAAATGCACACTCTCAACCACCAGGTTGGTTATTCTGCCTTCTTATCTATGGTTAGGGTTAACTAATGAATGAAAACCTAAAGGCTGCATAAGAAAACTAGTGTCACTCACAGAGGTGTGGCCCTTTCTGCTTTTACTTGAAACAGCCCAGTTGTATGGGGCAGCTCCCTCTAGGGGCTGGGCCTGCAGCAGGCCCTAAGAAAGGCTTTCAGGCTACCTACCCAACCACTGTGACTGTCACCCTACACTGTCCCTGGCTGCCCATTCTACAGCATTTAGCAATTAAATGCCCCTAAAGACACAGCCAGCCAGAATTAAATAACAATCTATGGCTTATGGCCATTTCCTTACTAAAGCCGATTAGAGCTAGACAGCCCTTACCTTTCAGTGCAATTCATTCTCCAAGATCCAAACCCAAGACTGATCCCAGATCTGGCGAGCTCGGCTGTAATTGAAGCGGGAATGCACAAGCAGCTGCTGCCAATTCATCTGACATCATGCCACGGCCACCCTACCATTTTTTTGTGGCAGAACAAACCCTTCCTTTGGCAAAGGAGGTTTGGTACTCAGCCTACTTCTCAGCAGGCCTGAGAGTACCTGGGTACCCACGGAATGCCTTCCCTATAAATAGAAGTCCTTTGCAGCCCGACAGCATCTGCGTCATGTTACATTCTGCACTGGACCAGCTGCGGGCGTGGTGGGAAAGATAATCTCAGGAGAGGAGCTGATGTTGTTGGTAGGCAGCTGTTCTCATCCAACAGCCTGGGGCCATCACAGACCAGCCCCAGGAGCAGACCCCTAGGGCAGGCAGCTGTGGTTAGTTCACAGGGAGTCCGGGCAGCTTAGAGGGGTTTTTTTTTTGGACTAATAAGCAAATGAACCTGATTCTTTTATCACTCCAGATTCACTCATCCTCCTGGAGATTCCAGTTGTGTCTTTGTGAATAGGTTACCATGACTTGAGGCTCCCTGAACTCAATACAGACCCTGCTGGAGAAAGATGCTACAGGTGGAAACTGGTCCCAATCAGATCTCAGTTCTGCCACCCAGTGGCTCAATTTGAGAAGGTGTCAGAGCTCTACTACAGCTCTCTCTAGTCAAAATCCCTGTTCCCATCCTTGAAAACAGCAGGGAAATGCCGCTCAATCTTTTACAGGGTCTGAAGCAGAAGGGCCAAGTCTGTGGTTGGGGAAACCATACCTGGTAACCACAGGCTGCTCAAATAGTCACGAGGGAGAAGGACAGGTCTGTAATGGGAAAGCATGTCAAGACAGTGATGAGAAGGGAGGTGTGAACCCTGCAGTAGGAAATGGCACCAATTGGAATTAAGTATCTGGAAAGGAAAGGAAGATGGAAGTGGGGAATGAATAGGGTTCTGAGGACACTTAATCTTAAAGGCCAGTTGTGGTAACAGTGTCCATGGCCTCAGTGGCCCAGCACTAGTGGGCTGGCCTGTGAGACCTTCAGCAATCCACCCCACCCCCTTGGTGACCATGAAATTGTGGGGCTTGATGGGGGATGGTGAGGATTCATGGACGATTCTTTTGAAGAGAGGGTGTTGAGAAAAGCAGCCTTAGAGTTCCAGGGTTCCCGTGACTCCAAGCACAGGTGACGGGGACTGGTTGTATCTAGTTCTAGATGCAGGAACCTAGGTGACGTTATACTAAAGACAATGTGTGTGTTCCTCCAACATTCATATGTGGAAACCTAATCCCCAATGTGATAGTATTGGGAGGTGCAGCCTTTAGAAGGTGATTACGTTGTGAGGACGGGGCTCTCAGGGATGGGATTAGTACCCTTGCAAAAGAGACCCCACTCCCTCACCCCTTCTCCATATGAGGACACATGAAACAACAAGCAGACTCTCGCCAGACACTTAGTCTGCTGGTGGCCCGATCTTGGACTTCAAGACACCAGGGCTTTGGGAAATAAATTTCTGTTGCTTATAAGCCACTCAGCCTATGGTATTCTGTTACAGCAGCCCATCTGATTAAAACACTTTACTCGCGCCATGTCACACCAGTCTCTCCCCACTGCCTGGGAGGCACATGGGGCATTTCCTGCTCCCAGGCTGTCCTGGGGAGTGGGGGGGTTTCTAAATGTTCTCGGAGATGGTGTATAGGCAGGCAGCCTGGGAGAGCAGCACTAACCACCAGAGTGGGTGTCTGGTGTCTGGGGCGGCCCCTACCCAGGGTTGAAAATTGTACAGAAAGCATGAGGGGCCACAGCACGTGTCCTTGCCTTCCTACCAGCGTGTGTCTGGGGCTGCGTCTGCTTCCCGGCTTTCCTCTCTACTGAAGACACTTGCTGGAAGGTACTGCAGGGAGTTCTGCAGAGACCTGTGCCATCCGCCCCCTCCCGTTCCCATTCCCTGGTAAAACCCAGACATCTCGGAAACTTAACGACAATGCCAACTCGAACACAAATAGCGTCCCTGCGACAGGAGGACAATGGAAGCTCCTGGAGCTTGTGTCCTGGGGATTGTGCGCTTCCAGTGCTTGTCACTTGGCATGTGAATGAACAAGAGCAGGCTGATCGCAGAGCAAAACAGGCTCCCCACAGCCAGGAGAGAAAGAGCAACCCTACTTTCTTCTCTTCACCATCATTCATTCATTCATTCATTCATTCCACAAAGGTTTCTTGAGACCCTACTATGTGTCAGGACTTTGCTAAGCACAGGGGATAGATACAGAGGAGAACAAAATGGACAGAATCTTCGTCCTCATGCAGCTTATGACCCAGTGGGGCGAACGGGCAATAAATAAGCAAGCAAAGAAATTATGAGTACATAATGACAGGTTTAAACAAGGGAGTCTCCTGTCCTCTGTCCTCTGCTGGTGAGTATAATCTTCAAGTGGCCAGCTTGGGGTACATTTGGATCATGGAAAGTGCAGCGAATTTCAGGGGGTCCTGTGATTCAGTCTTAGGCTTACCCGTCCCTTTGCGGTCCTCTCGCTTCTTTCTTGGTGGGGCCGAGAGATGTGCTGAGGGCAGTCTGTTTTCAGCTGTAATAAAGCACTGTGGCCAAATATAAGTTGACCTCTGCCCATTATTGTTCCCCACATGCCACAGGAGCGACCTGGTGTCCCGTGACACGAGGCCATGCTTTGTAATCAGGCAGAGCTAGCTTCTATTCCCCATTCTGCCTCCATGTGAACTTAGAGGAGTGACCGCTCTTTTCTCCAAGTCATCAGATGATAATGGAAATAAAACCGTAGCATCTCTGTAAGGATTTTCTCTTAGTGGAATAAGGTGTATCACCACGAAGGCATTTAGCCCAGCATGATGGGTCCTCGCTCCCTCTTGACACAGTGCATGATGCCAGCTCAACCCCAGGGTTCCTCAAAGCATGGCCTATGGCCCGCCTGCAACAGGACCACCTGGAGTATTTGTAACCACCCAGCTGTCTGGGTCTGCCAGGCCCAGGTTGAGAAGGGCTCAGGGTCCATGAACTTGCACTTTTCATAGGCTCCCCAGTGATTCTTAAGAGCCTGAAGCTTGAGACTCAATCATCTATGGCCTTGTTGGTGGTCCACACTTTTTTTTTACTCTGAGGGTCAAGAAAGCACTTTTTAATGTTCAGCTCTAAACATATTAGCTTTTACAGGTGTGGATTCACCTGGCACACAGGTCTTCATTAAAGAACTCCCTGTTTGGGAGGAGAGGTTTTAAATCACTGGAACTTTTAGCCTTTCTCAGCCCTCACGACACCACTTGCACTCAGTGCCTCGGGAGTCACCTGAGGGAGTGAGCCACCCATTTTGGGAGAAATCAAGTCCCAGCTTCTGCCATCTCTGGACAGACTGGCAGGCCAGCAGGTGGACCTGCCAGGAGCCAGTTCTAGGAGGGGATGAGGTGCCTCCTTGGGCCGAACTCATGGGAATTGTGTCAGGCTCACAAACTGGGTTCCAGAATGACATGCGGAAAGGCTGGATTCTGAGCCTGTCATTCGGAGCAATGTCCAACTTTTGGGACTCATACCCCTTTGGTGAGTGGCTGGAATGAAAGAGGAATAAAAACCGAAAGAGGGGTCACCAGGGCAGCACCCTGATGGCACCAGCACCTTAGACCACTCACCCAGGGCCCCACTGCCTCCCACTGACAGCCTTCAGGCCAACAAAGTAGGGACCTTTGGTTGACAACAACCGGATCTGCCAGTGGGCGCTGGCAACCCACCTACCATTTTGGAGTTCGGCAGCATTAGCAAAGATGCCATGGGTTAAAGTGAGAAAGAACACCTGTCTGTGGCCATGCTACCCTGAACAAGCCTGATTCGTCTGATCTCGGAAGCTAAGCAGGGTCAGGCCTGGTTAGTACTTGGATGGGAGACCACCCAGGAAGACCAGGCGCTATAGGCGTAAAAAATAGAAAAATAAAATAAAATAATTAGGAATTGCAAGCCGACAAGGTCCTTGCAATCTGCGAGGTCAACCAAGGGTTGTCTCACCTTGAAAAAAAAAAAAAGAACACCAAATGCTATACTGATGACAAGCTTGTGAAACATAGATGAGATGCCCCAAGGACCAGCCCAGAATATTTGGAAGAAATCTGAGAAGGGCTGGGAATTCCCAAAATAAGTGTCAAAGCCAGAGAAATATGAATTTGTGCTTGTAGTTGATTCTTTCCTCATCCCCAGGCTGGCGTGGTTTGGGGAAGATGGAGGACATCAGTAACCATTCAAAGTTTGGGAAATAGAATTACTCACCTTGCTCAAGAGGATGGATTCCCTAGTTTCTGCCGCCTTGTGACATCACTGTTCCAAAGCACAGCACCCTGTGGTGCCAGAGGAAAAGTTCCATTTCTAGAGGATTCACAAAAGTGCCTTTGTCTTGACAACAGACTAACAAACCAAGGTCCTTGTACTTCCCAGCAGCTGCTCTGCCCAACTCGGCATCTGTAACACCCTCCCTCGCTGCAGGCAGCACCGTCCCCAGGGAGATGAACTCTAAGCAGCCAACAGCATACCTGACTCAGCATTCGTTTTCTTTTGTCAGAATCCTATCCAGAGTCGCCAGCGCTAGCTTCCAAATGGAGTTTTCATGTGGCCCATTCTGTTTGCATTCTCTAGAGCTGAAGCGTGAGGCGACAGAGCAAGGTTTGAAGTGTACCCCAGGGACTATGCTTTCATGCCTGAGGCAAATGCTTGGCCAGACTTCTGAGGAGGCCAGACTATTTGGATGGGTTTATTGAGTTCATCTCACATCGAGCGAGATGACAGTTTTGGCTTGCTTCTGGATAACACATCTTTTTCAGAAGCTTGCAAGGTGTGTAGAGAAGATGTCTCCCACCCACCATGTGAAGGGCACTGATTTGTTTCCAGCAGGGTAAAAGCTTTACACCAAATCACTCCCATGATCTCACTTAGCCTTTCTTATAACCAATTCCAAGAGTCATCTGGGAGCTGGCCAGGGTCAGAAGTAATCTTTGAAGGAAGGGGAAATCAAAAGAGATCATCAGGACAGTTTAGCTCTATCACCAAATGTCACCCACTCTTCAGCCAAATAACATTTCAGTACCAGCCAGCTTGTAAATGGCACGGGTTAGATGATAGTTATATTTCAGACAGGGATTTTTCTCTGAGTCCGGTATGAAAGACAAGGCCACTTGCAAATATGAAGGCCATACCTCTGAAGCAGTAGTGTTGTCTAGTAAAGGATGTAATTATATCCCCATATGAAATTTAGATGAACTATGAATTACAAAGTGCTAAGGTCAAGCAAGGTGGGAGAGGAGAGAATGCAGGGAGGGTGGGCTGCAGACGGCGCAGGCTGGGGGAAGACCACGTAGTTCACGTCCTTGTCAATGACTAGATTTCCATTTCTGATAACAGTAAGTGTTGAAGTCAGAAACGGAAACGCCGACACTTTCCAGACCCGATTTAAGGTTGATTTTCCACAACAGTTTGTATTTTTATAGCCCCTGCTTGCAGCCGAGGCTCAAAGTGGCCCTTGACATGTCTGACCAAGAGAAGCTAAAGATTTAAGGACCATGGCCATATGGGAGGCAAGAGTCATATCCAGAAAACCAATTTTTCTTCATCCTTAAGTGACACTGCCCCCTCCTCTTCCTGAACCTGTGCAGCTTCATGTTCTTTGGAGAATTTACATGTCCAAAGGTTTGTTTTTTTGACTCACCTTTTCTGCTTTCCTTCCTCCGCTCCGTGTGGCATTTGGAAAACGGAAAAGTACTGCGCCTGGGTTTGGACACCTTTGCCTGTAGCCACTCATGAGTGAGCCCAGGCTCACAGGCCAGGGCCCGGTGCCCCAGTCACAAGGGATCTAGTGATGACACTGGATCCCAGAATCAATGAAAGCAGGTTTGGGGCCCCAATACTTCCCATGGGATGCAGATGTGGTTGGCTTTTCTTTCCCTGCATTTGTGAAGGTGACACGGGCAGAGATCATCCGAACGAACAGAGGAGCTTCAGAGCGAATCGAATTTGCCTTTGAAACACGCTCTCCGATTTCCACACTCCCTCTAGACACTGCACTAAGACAAGCATGAGGACGACACAGCGGTGGCAGGGTCCTGGGGGTATGTGCTGCCTCTGCAGGAGGTGGGAACGGAAAATGCTGGAAGGCAGGCTGGACGGCTGTCTGGATGGTTCAGGGAGCTATGTGGAGACCAAGCTGTTGGTGTGTGACTGCGTCTCTACCGCACGTTCCCAGGTGTGAGTGACTAGGAGAGCTTTTTCCCTGCTCTCAGGCCCTGGCCTGACTAGAGTGAATTTTTGCTTCCAGTTATTTCAGCGAAACCTTGGGTAAAAGCCCCTTCTTTGCAAGGAGTCTGTAAGAGCCTCTTTTGTTATTAGACGTGTCTGCAATGGCTTTGTCAAGGGCTGCTGGGGGGCAGGACCTAGGAAAACGGGCACAGAAAGGAGGGGCGCTGGTTGCTTCTGCAGACTTGCTCCTGCCCGAGGACCCCATTTTACCAGTCACTAAATTATTTCAACAAACCTGTTGCCCCAGTTCTTCCTGTTTCTTGTTGGGCTAAAAGGAAATCCTGGGGCAACTCTGGGAGCAGTTGGAAGCTCCTAAGGCTGCCTCTGGGTTTGGACTTGGCTTTCGGGGGCTCATGAAGTCTGTGGCCACCCCTGCATGTTGCTACTACCTCTTGTACTCCAGAGACCCAGGAGTGCTGGCCAGTTTTTAGAGGCTCCCAACTACATCAATTCTGGCCAGATTTACAGATGTACAAATCCGTCCCCACCCACTCCTGATCTGTGCAGGCCACAAGGAGCCTGATTTTGGTTCCCAGTACAAGTCTATGGTCCCAGCACTGCCCAGAGCTGGGGTGGGAGCTGCAGGGTTTAGCGAAGGCTGCTGGCTAACAACCAAAGGCCCAGGCTGCCTCGGAACACAGCATCGGGCCTCTGCACTGAGCAAGATGCAACGCACCGTCCATCTCCTCCTTGGCATCTCCCCAGCCCTTCTGGAGTGAGCTGAATGCCACACTTCATCGACCGGTCAATAAGTCGTGTGTATTGAGTTGACAAGTGTGTGCACAAGGGGCGTATAAGAGCTGTAGAGAAAGACGGATGAGAAGGGAAAAACAGCAAACAATCCAAATCAAATATTAGGGTTTAATGCATAAGAAGAGGACTCCACACCTTTCGCTCCTGGGTACAGCCAGGGCCGTTCGCCCCTCTTTCGCCACTGGGGAGGACTGCTCTCCAAGGAAACAGGCGGGAGACGAGCCAGAACTGGAAAGCCCTTTCTTTATGCGGTGCTGACCTCTAGAGGCTTCCAATTAAAAAGCATCCCAAAGGTCCGACTTCACTGCTGGTTTCTACACCCGTGTTGCTATTGCCATCTTTTCCTAGAAAATAAGGAAAAAGTCTCTCTGCTCCTTTACATGTTACCTAATAGGACACGCCTACCTTATTTTTTGGCTGCCTAATTACGACTTGCCCAGATTTTTATAAATGTCATTGTTTTCTCTTCAAAAAGGAAAAAAAAAAAAAAAAAAGGTGGGCCCGAGATAGAGAAAATATTTTTAAATGATTTGCCTACTCCAAAACGGAGAGGAAAAATTATAGTGTCGGCTATTTCAGGACACATCTCTTGAATTTGGAAAGTGCCGGGTGGCCAAGCCTGCCGAAGGGGGAAAGGAATGTTCGCCCCAACTCAGCAGGGCGGTGGCAAGCGGAGCCTCCTGCACGCGGACCCTCCGAAGCATGAGGGAGCTGCGTGTCCCAGCACTGGGGCTGGGTGCAAGCACTGGGCCCCAAGGGTTTTTGCTTTGCCTACTTTTTTTTTTTTTTTTACTTTAACCCATTCCTGTCCACAAGCACTGGGGACAATGAGGTGTCTCACCTGGTCAGACTTCACTATGGAAATGAGACTCACTTCTCAAACAAACGTGACTTTGTTATAGCCCTAAGCAAGCACCCCACCATTTTACTAATTTGGTGTAGCTTTTAGTTCCATATTATCGATCACAACGAGAGAAGGGAAGTGTTGGAAGGCGGGAGGAGAAAGAATTCAAGGATGTCAGCATTCAGACTAATAAAACACACCCACCATTTTGGCTGAGGTCTTTTATTTCTAAAAGGGATCCCAGGGAAAATGGGTTGAAAAAATCACAGAAATTCAGTTTTGCCAATAGCAGTTCATCCAGCCCATTTCATGAGACAGTATTTTCCTTATAAACTTTGCTTCTCACTGTCCCTACCCCCGCTAACCAAGACAACATACTTTCCCACACACAATGCTAGTGCCTGGAGGGAGCCCTGAAATGAGTCCATACTCATTTCACAGATGAGGAAATGAAGACACGCCTCCCAAACCCCAGCCAGTCAGGGAGGGGACTGCACTAGAACCTTTTCCCCAGTCAACCAATTTCCAAATGATTCTCGGACAAAGGGAAATGTAGGCCTTTCCGACAACCAGTCCCTCCCTTAGATAAAGAAGCCAATCTGTATTTTATTTTATTTTTTTATTTTTATTTTTTTTTAGGTCAAAAAATAAAACCCTTGGTTGACCTCACAGATTGCAAGGACCTTGTCAGTTTATAATCCCTAATTTTTTTTATTTTTTACGCCTATAGCACCTGGTCTTCCTAGGCGGTCTCCCATCCAAGTACTAACCAGGCTCAACCCTGCTTAGCTTCCGAGATCAGACGGGATCAGGCTTGTTCAGGGTGGCGTGGCCGGAGATGTCAATCTGTATTTTAAAAAGTGTATCTGTGAGAGTGATCAACTAACAGTAACAAAGGGGGACCGTAAGAAAGGCTTCGCCTGGGGAAGATCATGCCAACATCCAGCTAAGATCAGATTCGGACTGAATGAGTTTGGAAGCTTGCAAATAGCCCAACCCTCAAGCGCGATCTCTGACAACTGCCCCCTGAACCAAAAATGAAGGTATTTAAGATACATGCACAGGCCTCTACGCTGTGCCTAGCGAGGCAATCTCAAATCAATTTAACAATGTATAGAAACTTATTCACCTGTGGAAAGAAACTTTGCTCTTAACAAAATAATGGGACTTCAACCACCAACTTCCAGATTTAGTTTTTAAACGCCATTGTTTACTGAATAACAGTACCTGGGAGGGAAGTCGTGGGGAGATGGTGTCAGTGTCATCATAGAATGACCATAAATTTCTAACTGGTGTCACAAAGGATTTCTTACTGGGATAGAAGAAAACAGGGTCCTCAGAAACAACCTCAAGTACGACTCTGAAGAGTGGAAAATTACTGAACACCAGCTACAGCATCAGAAGAGATATAGTCAGGTCTCAAAGCACGTCGATTATTAACATTTGAATCATATCCGTGGTTCCTGTAACCACCTCCTCTCTCTTGTCCCTGTAGCCATCCTACCACCACCAGCCCCAGCAACCACAAAACTAGCCATGGTCCTTGTCTCTTGTTCCTAGGGGTCCATTAGGACCAGCCACGCGGGAGGGAGTAAGAAAGAGGCAAACATCACCAGTGTCTGGAAGGCTCTTTAATAGCAAGCGTATGGTAATTACATCGTTGGATGAGATCCTCACTCTCAGGGGAGGGAGGACGGAACAGATGTGAACAGGGTTCAAGTTAGGATTTACACTGCTGGAAGCATCTAACAAAGGGCAACAATTTTTGGCAACCCATTTCACAGTTTTGTCATTTACAAGAGATTTCTTTGAAAAGAAATATAAAGGCAAAGAAAGCATACACACCCTGCATGAAACATTTTTTTTTTTTTTGCCTAAAAAACGCCCCCCAAACTGTTCCTTGCTTTTGCTTCTCATGTAGATGGCCAAACTGCTTTCATACACACATTAAAACTGGTTCACAGATAGTTTGATTTTTTTTAGAATCGATGATTTACTTTCTCCCCTAAAAAGCTGACATTTGTACAGCGTACTGCTTCACATCTTCATCTGCCTAGCTATCAGAAGGTACTTAAAGTAAAAATAAATCTTAAACAGAAATGAAACAAAAGAAGAAAACAGGGAAAGGCAGTTTTATAAAGAAGAGACCGTCAGCTTTCTCTGTGGTACTGAGCAACGTGAATACACAGTTCTCAGTAAATTAAATATTTTTATGTGGCCTTATGTATGCTTTTAACTGCTTGTGCCTCTACGGCTTTAATGATTTCGATGGGCTTTCTCACATGAAATGTTCACAGGTCTTCTATTTTTATAATCCGAATTTAAATAAAAATATCAAAGACAAAATATATTATTTAACAATTTGCCCAATGAACATGAGCTATAGATATTTTGTCATGGACACCATGTTGCCATGGACACCAGAAGCTACTGGCATCCTGGCAAGTTTTAGAATTATTCTGTATAAAATCTAAAAGACTTTGGCCTTTCATGTCATACCTGGTATCCCAAAACCAAAGTAACGGATTGCATCTTTATGGAAGAGGATTAGTTTTTAATTCAAAAGAACTGTAGGCTTCTCTGGTAATCTGAAGATTAAGCAAGTGGCAATGGCATGTGTGGAGTTGGCACTCACTATCGGGAAGATGGATCTGTGACCCACTTGAGTTTTAACTGTGCTCCTTCTACAACCCTCAAGCCCGGTGGAGTAGGTGGGCTCTGCCCACTGACCCGTGGGCGGGGCACTCCTGACCCACGGCCTCCTCTGCAGCCGTCGGCAAGATGGAGCTTGGTTGGTTCATCGTCAGCCTGCCAAGTGACTGCAGCCCCTCTCAGATCTCTCAGCATTTTGGAAAGACAGGCTTCTACAGCTGACAGCTGATTTGCATAAAGGATAAGAACTCCACCAGATTTGCGAGACACCCACTGTCTCCTTGGCTGGGGGGCATTTTCAAAGCCACAAAGCCACTCCAAGGACAGGCCTAGCTTCTTGACATGCAGGCAGTCTCTGAGGAAAGCAGGCTCCTGGTGAGCCAGCCACGAAAACAGTTTTCCTGGACCTTACATAACTGCCTCTGGGCTTTTATTTTGTTTTTTTAAAAGAATCTGACCCTAACTCTCCCAGTCACCCTGACCCGTCACCTCCCACCCCAGATTAAGTCCCGCCTACTCCTCCCTGCCTCTGGACCAATGGGAAATCAGATTTGTCCATACCAGTTTCCCAATGTGTCCATTTTAATATGCTGGCATCACAGCTCCCTTAGGTCCACACACTTTGTGCTCTCACAAAACAGAAACAATATTTAGGGATGCAGTTGTGCTAGAGAATGGTTTCTGCTTACATGTGAAAAATGACGTAACTATGAGAGGCTTTCACTTAAGTACATTGGAAACCTAACTCTGGCGCCAGGGCCCAGGAAGAATTCCTAAAGAAGAAACTTTGTGTGTCCTAGTCATGGAAGAACAAAAAGGACCACATGCTGCAATGAGCCTGGGGACTGGGGTGGACACGTCGGCATTAACCGAATCCAGAGTGGTGGCCGGCACCGCGTGGGCTATCGCCTCCCTCTCTGGCTCCACGATTCACTCTCCGATTCCCCAAAGTCTGCTCGGTATGATGACCAGGCAGAGAAAAGTAACCAAGTAGTCAGAAAACGTCTCTGTGATTCATTCACTCAAATCCAGGATCAAGGTTTCGTAATGTTATCACAGGCATGATTTCACAGCTGGCCCACAGCGCTCAACAAGCAATCACTCCCCTATTCACACAGCTACACACACACACACACACACACATATATATTCTCTCTCTACGGGATGAGATGGCTCATCTTTCACTCTCTTCCAGTTATTCTTCATGTAAATTTCCCCTCTCAATTAAGTTAAACTTATTTCACTTTCAAAGCCACAGTCAGGGTACAAAAAAACCCATGCCTCCCATGGGCAGTGCGTGTACAACTGAGACAAGTAGGTTTTCTTTATCTTCTAGGGCCTGACTTTACCCTCCTACTTAAGGATCAGGCCCCAGAGGGTTTGGACCCTCACAGACCAACAGAAACAGGTACTCCTGTGGCCAGGACCCTAAGACAGTGAGATTCAAAACGTATTTCCTTCTCATTGCCCTTACGGTTTCCTTTATTGTTGCTCTTCACACCCACACACATCGTAAGGCAGTTAGGAAAGAACAGTAGTTCAAGGAGGAAGGGCAAACATCCCTCGTTTCAGGGAAGTTAAGTGGCATGCCCAAGGTCACGCGGTCACTGGCAGAGTCAGCACTAGAACCCAGGTCTCTCTCCCACCTCCTGGGTCAATTCTCCTCCCACTGTGCAACGCTGCCTCCTGGTAAATGGGTTTATACGTCTGCGAAAGTCGGGACTGGTCCAGCCACGGAACCGTTTCCATAGCAGAAGCCACAGGCCGCCTGACTCACTGACCGCCCGGGTGAAGGGAAGCACTACGCAGGCTCAGTGCCACTCACGACCCGAGCGTGTGCGCATGCGTCCGCGAGCTCTGGCGGGCTGCGCACACACGAGAGGGAGTTTTAGAAGAAACAGTCCGATTTGCTAATAATGCCTTTTGGAGTTTTGCCATGACAATAAGTAACATACGGAGATGTTGTCCCCTACCCCTGGGGCTGAAAAAAGACCAGTTTCTTCTCAGCCCACTGAACTGGTGAGTCTATCTGAGCTCCATGTTTAGGAAGAGAGAACATTAACATAGTAATTCCGAAATGCATTCGGTCAAAGCCTAAACACTTTTTCGATGAAATACATTTTATATTAATGTCCATTTCATTTTCAAACATAAGCAAATTTAGGTTTTAAACCCCTATGTATAAAATTCCAGTTTACTTTTAAATGGAGCAAGCTAGTCAAGCTTCATCATTTCAGCTCCAGAAGTCATTCTTTTGGCCTATTATGTTAAATCGAAGGTGACCAAACCAGAGAAATATCTATAGAAGGTACAGCTTCCCAAACACCTGTGATCAGGTACAGAGCCATGAGAACACAGGCGAGGGAGCAAACCACGGAATATATTTGCCCCGCTGGATAAAACATCAAGGTTTGTTTTAATGGGCGTCTTGGAAGGAAATTCATTTGACTTGGAATTAACCTTGAATATGTTTTTCCAAGAAAAGAAAAAACATGGGTACTAAATCACGAATGGAAAGCACATATTATTTTACCTACCAATTTAAAACTGCAATACATGGTTCGACCACGTGCAGCCACGCTCCTCAGAGGACCAATTAAACAGAAAATGTTGAGAGAATCAGGTTTACACCAAGCCTGGACAATACACGAGACTCCCATAAGCTCTGTGGCCTCTGCTGCTGCTGCTTTTTATTTTTAACCCAAAACTTTGACAACAGGCACACATGTTAAAAACATTCCTACCCCAGATGCTACGTTTAGTCAAGTGATGTAAGAGAGGCATTCGGCATCCTACATTGTTAGAACCAGAGATGCAGAATAGTCCAAGAAAATGCATGTTTTAAATCAGTCCATGTTAGCAATGCAAAGGATTCCCCTACAAGCATTTGTTGGCCAAGTGATGACAACAGTCGTTCCTGTGAGTTGTCTGAGAATTCTGATCACTGAAACTTCTCCTCTGAACCAAGTTAACCCACGATGAAAAGATTCCCACAATTAGGTTCCTCAAAGCACTTGATTACAATTTTTCATAAATCGTACAGTGGGATCCTTTTCTTGACTTTTTTTTTTTTAAAGAATAAAAGACAGATTAAGAAAGTAAAGAAGGATTCCATCATATTTTCAAAATTTTTTTTATCCTGGTTTATTTTCCCATTAAATTTATCTATGGCTTCAAAGTTGACGTGGCACTTGGATTCTGGATGTTTTCATGATTTAATAAGTTGCCATCTCATTATAAATAGAGAAGGTAAATGTTTCATTTCATATATGGGACAGTTTATAAACATTTTAAAGAAACCGATAACTTATGTCACCCCATTTATATTTCCCACTATTAAGACTTTACAAGTGGCTTTGGAATTAGCATGTTTTAAAATAACTGAACATGCAAGTATGTCTACACCTAACCATGAACCAGTGGCCACATACCTAGGTAACTCAGTAATGGCAGCACATGTAAAACAAAGGCTTCTTTGCCTCTCTTACCCTCTTCATCCAAAGCTAAGTGATTATCTTTTTCTGCCCTTGTATTTGTACTTGTGCAATTTAATGACTAGATATTAAAACTCATGCTTTATAAGCAAAACCTTTCACTTACGACACTTACAAGGTACATAAAAAGTGCAGACTGCATTTCTTCTCTGCCATGCTTTTTCCCTCAGTCACGTCACCTGCGAGGACTCAAAACATATCCTGAATACATTCAGAGTTCTCTACATTCGAGTCAGCGAATGTTTAGTTCTCCAACATAAACTCAAGAGAGAACTGTCAGCCACGAAATGGACTCTAAATTCAAAATGGCCAAGGGAACCAGACAACTCCATAGGAACCCACTGAAACGGCAGTAAGATTCAGGTCACTTCTGAGCATTGCTCATCCCAGATATTTTGTGGTCACTGAAAAGGTATTTCATCTTAATTTGGATGCTGGGAGTCAGACGTCCAGTTTCGAAGTACTAATGCAAATTGCTAACCCAGGAGCACAAGACCCCACCTTGGGTACCACGGGGCTCACTCGCCTTCTCAGATGAGCACCCTGGCAAGTTTACTGCTGACTGACCCCCATTTGGGGGTGGTCCGCCTCTGGTTCCTCCTCTTCCACGTCTGCACTGTACTCTTCCAATGCGTCGTCATCTGCATCCGGAAGCCCCAGTAACTATAGGGGAGAGAAGAAAAGCAGCCGTGAGCAGCACCAAAGGGCCCCAGGCGGGAAGACCGCCAAAGGCGTCCGATCCAAATTCAACAGCACTGGACAGGACTTAGAGAACAGCAGCTAAGGATTTCCCTCAGGAGTCAACTACCCCTACCAGTATGTTTATAAACGTATGAGAAGGAAATATCAATCCTTCAATGGATTGGTGCTCAAAGGGCTAGGTTTTACTGGGGAGCTTAGAGATTCTCTACTTTTAAGTATCAAAACATGGCACCACATCCCATCCATGCACAAAAATATAATGTCTTTGCACACTCGCTCACATATCTGGGACTTAGCGGTAGTGCAATGGACAGTGCTGACTATCCTGCCGAGATGTCAAAAATCTACTCCCCGGATTTTCTCCCCTAAACACACATGCTGCTATTATTTATAACACACGTACAGAAATGTAGAAACTACTAAAATGTTCAACGAAATGGTTAAATAAATTATGGTGCATCTATATGATGGAATCTTATTTATCCACTTAAAACAGTATTTTTAATAATCTACAGATATAAAAATATGCTCATGAGTGTAAAAAGAACATGATAAAAAGTTTTCATTATGATACAAATTTTTCTTAAAGTTTATACACAAATGCATAGAAAAACAGATTTCAGTGAAAGATGTCCAAATGTTAAGGGTATTTTTTTCGACATTGTAATTACAGGTAAATGTTTTCTTTTTTTTCTTTTTTTGTATTTTCCAAATGCTCCCTAATCATCATTAGAGAAATTCACAATAAACACACAGTGCTTTTCTTAAAGCATCGACTGGTCTTTGTGGTTAGAAACTGTGCGTGCCATTTGCTGGGTCAGATCAATGTGAACAAAAGCTGTGGTGCCAGCGGAAGCCGTGACCTTGGGCATTCCTCAGCCTTGTCTGTGATCACGGGGCATCCATCCATCCCATGGCTCCTCAATGAGATTTACAGTCTGCGCGTGGCCAAAGGACTTACTCACACAGTGGCCCTCTGGTTGATCACTTTGAGGCAACTTCACTGAATGGTCCTATGATCCAAACACTAACTGCCGTAAGACACTAAAAATAAGGTGGACCGTTCTGTTTACTTTGCATTGCCTCCCTAGGGCCCTGCCACCCCCACCCCTTTCTTCCAGCTCCCTCCCACCTGCTTACATGAGGAACAGATAAGCAGAGTTCTGATCAAAAAAATGCCTTCACTTTGAAGTTCTCAAATCACAGCTCTTGTAGGTCTCACAGAGGCCTATGAACACACCCAGGGCAAAAACATCTGCTGGTGCTATTGGTCCTATTATGCATGTGGCCTGCCAAGGTGGACACGGCCAACTACAGACACATGCTGTCCCCTTAGAGCTCCTAGTGAGGCAACTGTCTCAAAGGGACAATGTCGACAGGAGGAGCACATCTCAGCCTGTCCGAAAAATTTGTACCAATCTCACGTATGCTTAGAGAAGGGAGAAGCCCCTTTCTCCCACTACTGTCTCCCTTCCATATCTTAGTGCATGGAATAAAAGACAGTGTTTGCCTCCAAGAGAAACGATGGTTGGTTACAATGAACACAGATGACTAACATTCCGGTGTTCAATTTTGATTTGAAAAAGCTGCTCAATGGCGCAGCAAGGTGAAGGTGTCAAGAGACTGGTAATATTCAAATAACTAATAAAATATAAATATTGTTGCCACTACCAACAACCCCAGAATCACCTAATTGCCAAAAGAAGATGTGTTAATTCAAATACATGTAACTCCTCATTGCATTAAAGGGATACTTCCTTAAATGAGGAACAGCTAGTAGGCTCCCTCTACTTTAACAAATCTGATGAGTCGTGGCTGTTCAGTGCCCTGGGTTCAGAAGGATTCTGTGGCTCAGTGGGAAAGATCATGGTCAGTTAGCCATGGCTGTTGTGGGTAAAAAGGGTGCAGTCGAGGCACACATCTACATATTTTCCACTCCATCCTAAAGAGACATGCCACCTATTATTCTTTTTCATAATACACTTAGTAATTCACATGGACCCAAACCATAGGAACCTCTTAGCACCCTCTCTCTTTTCAGCTTAGGGTGGCTTATAGAAGAGGTTCTAGCAAGCCAAGCATTGAACCTTTATCACCTCCTTCTCCCCGTCTCCCCTTCCTAGCTCCCCTACCCTACCTTCGATGTGACTCCAACGCAAACAGTTCTAGGTCAAGGGCATCGGCAACATGGGAGGCCCTTCCCTTTCGTAGGAAATATTCAGATGCTACTTTGAGAGCTGCTCACGCCCTGTCCTTGTGGGAGGAAGAAAGAAGTTTTCAATGGTCTTCTGGACCTTTAAGGCACCTGAGTGCAGCCTCTGCTGCCTCCTGGGGGCGCTGGCCAGCTCTACCTCCAGAGAGACCACGGAGAGTAAATGCGAACGTGGAAGTGGCATGGTCTGCAAACTGTAGCCTCGTGCGAATTATCTAGTTAGGCCATTTATCTTGCTTCTCATCTTAAAGCACAGCCAGTTCAGTCACTCGGCTACTGCTGCATCGGTGGGCTCCCTCCAGCCCTGCGGCTCCCTCCCTCTTCTGCTGGGCTTGCTTTTGGACCACTCAGTGTTCATTGGTACTGTGGGAAGTAAAAAAACTCAACCCGACTAGCCTCCTCATTTGACTGCCAGGCATTCAGCATTCCACTGAACCAATCAATTCTGTCCTACTTCAGATTTAATAACAGTGAATATTGGTTACGTTACTATCTGCTGGGCACTCTCTTAAGCAGCTTTGCATATATTAACTCCTTTGGTCCTCGTAAAAACCCTATCGGGTAGGTACTATTATCTTTTTACAGATCAGACCTAGAGAGGCTGAGTGACTTGCCCAGAGTTAGAGGTTAAGGTCAGAGCGGGATTTGAACCCAGGCCATCGGACTGCAAACTCCATATGCTTAACCACCAGGCGACCCAGGAGATTCCCTTCCAGCTGTCAGGGCTGTTTGTAAAGCTGAAGACTTCAATGTTGTCTACAGGGTAATACACCTTTTAAAAAATTCCATGTGCAATGTTAATGTCTACAGTTACGCATATGTACGATCTGAAAGTAGGCAGAGAACAGAAAAAGTACTAGAACGAGAATGTGCCTGGGATTCCAGGATGCCATACAGACATGTAACAAACAGCCCAGCGTTCCTGCCCCATCACTACCCCCACCTATGGCGAGGTGGCCTAAAGTTAACTTCTGCATGCAAATTTTGAACAGACAACAAGACACATCAGAGACAGGAGTACAAACAGACTGGCGAGGACCGTGGAGCCCTTGCTTGTACTTCACCCACACATCCTTATAAGGAAAAGGAGACAGATGAAGAAACCCTGTCTGGTATATTTAAATTACTGCTGATAGTTCTAATCGTTAATTCGTATTTCAGTGAAATTTTTTCAGTTAATGGAAAAACGTCTGTGCTCACTCTGGACAAGAGTGATAGCATCTCCGGGGGCCCGCAGTCGACCAAACTCGCTCCGAACGACCTACGATCACGTAAGAACATCTGGGTTCTGCCCATCCAGATGGGACTGTGCTAGGAGGGTAGAGACGCCCACCCTTGAGGATTAAAGTTCCGCAGACTCAAGAGAGTATCGATTATCCATAGGAAAGTGATGTAAACTCACTGAAACCACTTAGTTGGCATTTGGCGTCTGCTGTCTCCTAGGTGGCATGCGCAGTGGGTTAGATTAGGGTGTCCTTATAGAAGGGAAGGGTTGTCTGCCTTAGAGGGACAACCAACTCAGGCTTCAGTGCTTTTGGTAAAAGCCCCGTAAGCTCTTTCCAGAGGACTCCTTGAAGCAGCGTTGCTCACGCTTTACTGTGCATATGATTCACCCAGGGATCTACCGAAAATGCTGATTTTGATCCAGCAGGTCTCAGGTAGGACCCGAGATTCTGCATTTCTAACAAGCTTCCAGACAATGGGGATACTGCTGGTCCTAGAACTGCACCCTGAGTATTAAGACTCTAAAGCATTTGGGGAATTTGCCACTATTTATCATAATGATCCATAATGCCAGTGGTACCAAGAAAACTATGCTGAGATCCTGGTCCCTGTCTTCTTGGTACTGGGGAAAAGAGGTAGGTGGCAAGATGGCAAATGGGCAAGAGCAAAAGGTAAGCTCTTACTTTTAGAGGCCACTGTACTTTCTGAAAAAAGACAAGGGTTTGAATGTTCATAACGTGAGCAAAAAATAAAAGCCATAATCAACTTAAATTGTCAGCATCGATGCCCTTTATTAAAACCCACATGTATGCATAAAACCTTTTCTTATCAGACGTTCTGACCCACAAGCAGCCTCCCACAGGTGGATTCCTTCTCTTCTTCCAGACTCATGATCAGACAAGTAGAGAAGCAAGAACTGGACTTTCTCTGGGTCACGAAGGGTTTTCCTGTCCCTGGCTCTTAGCTGTCGGTGGCAAACTGACAGTATCAATCTTGCTCATACCAGTGAGTCTGTTTCTCAAGAGGAAAAAACACGGGAGTCTCGCAGTGACCCCAGGGAGGGGACCAGCGACAGTCGGAGCGAGGAAACACTGGGGACCATGGGCTCTAACTCCAGGTGGGGCCATCAAAGCAACAGCAACCGAACAGCACACAAAGTTGCCATAGCAACAGGTGCCTCGTGACCCTCCTGTCCTAGTGCCAGTAAGAGCAGGGAGAGTTGGTGCTCCAGGGAAATGAAGCGAAACTGTGAGAGAATTGGAAAGGGCGAATGAAGACAGGGTTTGGGTCTGCAGCTAGTGGGGATGGTAAGCTCTCTCTTCCCTTGTGAACTGTGTTTTAACCAGGGGGAAGTCTGTCGGTCGTCACTAAATAAAAGCTATGGAAACATGGAAGAAAACAATGAATGGCACAATCACCATTACTTAGATCCGTAGCTACTCTTTTATCATCTAGCTCAATCGTGTGATGATGAGGAACTGTCAACCGAGGGCTACTTAAACAAGAAAATTGTAGGAATCTGGTGATTTTCTGATGCGCATTTTATCAAGGCTACTGATAGGTATCTCTGAAGCCATTATTGGTCACATGACACAAATACACCTGCCTGCTCAGATGGCAATGACAGCCTGCTTGGTGCCATCATTTGTATACATGTGTCATTTAGATATGATGCTCCAACAGGAAGGAAAGAGAAAAAAAAACTAGGTTCAAGCAGGAGGTCCTGGAGTGGAACAGAATGTGGTCACTCGGGGATGGAAGCTGCCCGCTGCTTCCAGAGTCACCATCTGCCCATTTCCTAATAGCAGTGATGAGCCAGGAGTCGCGATGAACCACAGCAGGGTGGGTGGGCTAGGTCAGTACTTAACGTTCTGTTTGATTCTGAAGCTTCCTAAGAATCCACAAGACAGAGAAACAGGTAGGACCCCCATTTTAAAGATGGGGACACTGACGCTGAATGACCTGCTAGAGGCCACACGGCATGGTGGCCAGACAGAGGCCAGGGCAGAACTGAGTCACCCGCCCCCACTGGGGACATCTCTAAGGACTCTTGAGCCAAGGGGCCAAGATGAGCCTTTCTGGACTTTCTCCTTGGCCAGCCCTCCTCCCCCCTGAGTATGTCTAGATCCTGCCATTTCTTCGAGCCGCACCTCCTCGTGGAGCCGCTGCCCAGCACGTCGTTCCTCGTCAGTGAGCGTGCTCACACCTGACACTGCTGGCTTCTGACACATCACACGCAACAGAGCGCTTCAAAAAACACAACACAGTTTCTGATTATAAACGTTTTCTGTGAGATCACAGGAACTTTAGAGGAAAACAGAAAAGAAAAAAATAAACACCACCCAGAGGCTCTTTGGTCATCCTACCCTCTAGGGGGATGGGAGTGTCTATTCGCCCTCCCTGTAGCATCAGCATCTGGCGCGGTGAGTTCTGTGGATTAGCTACTAAATGGATGCCTATTGTTTTGCCCAAACCAACGTTGATAAACTTTTGACTGTAACAGTCCAACAACATCTCTTCAACGTCCTCTGTGTTAGCCAGACGCTTCTGTTAAGCATGTGCTGAAAGCACTTTGCAAACCTTATTCTCTTCGCCAAGAATCTAAGAGTCCTATAAATGGTTTCACTGAGTCCTGCTCACTACTGAGCGTGTGTAACGTGCTGTACTAAGTACCCAGTCACTGATTCATCACAGCAACCCTAAAGTAGCCGTTGTCATTTGAGAAACAGAGAGGTTAAGTAATTTGGCTAAGGTCACACAGCCAGCAAGTGGCAGAGCTGGGATTTGAACCGCTGCCCACAGACCTTGGGTTCACCGCTGCAGCATCCTGATTCCACGCAACTGGGTAAAGAGACCACAAGCCACACCCTGAAGCTCACGCTCACTAACCCCCTCTCAGGAAACAGCTCCCCAAAGAACCAGCAAAATGGAGTAAGCAGAGCAGGGCATGGAAGTCCTCTGTGTGTTCTGCACAGCGGCCGGCAGTGTCTGGACCAAAGCAGATGCTCGTCCTCGTCCCCCGGAGTCTCCCTCTGCGCCTCTGCGGCTATCCCTCCTACCACAAGGTCGGCCCCGGGAGGGCGAGAGCTGGGCACTGAGTCCTGCCTCTCGCTCTCCAGAGAAGTGCTCAGGAAAACAGCAGGCGAGTGATAGGTACATTTTGTTGAAACTGTGATGAAGAAGCAGAGAGAAAAAGGAGAAAGATGGCAAAAAACGTATTTCTTTTAAAAGCCGGCAATGCATTCCTTGGGCGAGAGTGGACTCTGCCTGTGACGTTGCGTGTTCCAGTGGGCGATGGCAAACAAGAGAAAGTGAGGAAAGGCACAGCCTACGAAGCTGGTATGTCGAAGGGCAGGAGGATCGCCAAGGAGGGCCAGACGACTCCATGCCTGGCCCGTGTGTGCAGGATGCGCCGGCTTCAGCACAGTTAATTGACTCTGCTTAACTGATGCCCCAAAGGGCAGCAGAAGGCTGTCAACGGATAGGTCCTTCTGTTTCCGGAGAGACTGCACGAGGCGGGGGCTGGCCATGGGAGAAACAAGGATTCAAAGCCAAGGATAAGGCTGTTCTAAGATGGAGGCGAAAATATTCGTCCTGTGGTTTCCCTGACTGTAAACAACAACAAGCAGCTGCCTGAATTGAGGGGATTACTACAAATTTTCAGGGAAATGACGTGTTGAAGTGTCCTGGCTTGACAACCTTGTGGCACTTGGGTATGTGTGACTTCAGCAAAAACTTTGAACTACAACAGTAACGACACCCTTTCCGTGTCTTATTTCTGAACCCAACGCTCCCTGATATAAAACATAAATGATGGCAGAAGAAACGCACTGTTCAGTGCAGCTGGGGAAGGTAAAAGGCTCCAGCGGTCCTTCATCCTTGTCTGTGACACTCCCTTTCATCCCACCTGGGGCAAATCCTGACAGAACCCCAAAGCCTTATGTGTACTTCACGGGTCACTAAGCCTGAGCAGGTGCCACTCAGAGGGGCAAAAAGGCCCTGCCAGAGGCGCCCAGCACACAAAACCTTCCCCACCAGGGGGGGGGACGCTGTACCAGCTCATCATTCCTGCTCACCATGTAATAAGGCTCTGCTTAATGAACCCAGGAAGTCCAACGACATTAAATCAAATCTGTGTGTCTCTATGACACGCAGCAGCTTGAACTGAAAACATTCAACCCACCCTATTGTTTTCAGCAATGCATCTGGATTTTTAGGGACTGCATTTTTTTTCCCCTCATGTACATATAGCTGCCCGGTTGCCAAAATACAGCCATTGACTTTGTAAAGAAAAACAGCAAAATGAGTTCTGGCAGGAGCTCACCTTCTCCAGTTAAGCCGATCGTGCAGGTATTTTGCTTGCCACCAGAGGTGACATCCACACAAAGAGAACCAGGTGGCAGGCAGCGAATGGATGCAACGAACCCTTGGGAGAAACTCTGCTGCAAAGTGGCATCAATTGCAAAAAGAGATTTTTTTCTCTGGTTAAGATGTGGGGGAATCGGTACTTTTTTTAAAAATGTGCCTACCTGGATATCTCTACTTGGAGGCCTAACAGGCACTTCAAACGCTGACATGCCCAAAACGGAGCTCCTGACAGTATTATCCCCAACCTTTGCTCCTGCAGCCTCCCGCATCTCAGTACACGATAGCGTCATCCCCTTCATTGCCCAGCCAAGGAACTCTGGATCGCCCTTCGTCTTCTCTCTTTTTCTCACACCCCCCTTGTGATCCGGCTGGGTCTACTTTCAAGGCGTCTCCAGAATCCTACCCCTTCATTCCACCTTCACTTCGCCTCTCACCTGGGTGACCACGACAGCCTCCTTGTGGGTCTCCTGCTCCCACCCCCCACACCCTCAGGGCCTTTCAAAACAGTCAGAGGGAGGCTTTTAAAACGAACAGTCAGATCCCTCTTGCACTCGGCCTCCTCCAGTGGCTCCCATCACACCGCAGTAAAAGCCCAAGCCCTCCGGTGACCTGCGAGCCCCTGAAATTCTTTAGACTCATCTCTTGCTCCACCCTCCTGTCCCCTCCCCTTGGCCACACCAGCCCCATCTTGTTCCTTATCCAACCTGTGGCCTTCTCTCTAGAAAGCTTTTCCCCCAGATCTCCTTGTGGCTCGTGCTTTACTTCAAGTTTTACTCAAATGTGACCTTCAGAGTGAAGCCTTCCCTGCTCCCCTAATCAAATATTTCAGTGCCTCTGACACTTCCTTCTCCCCATCCCTGACTGATTCCTCCCTCCGTGAGTTATCACTAACACATTATATGTTGTACATAGTTACCTTGTCTCTCCTGCCACTAGAATATCAGCTCTGCGAGGTCTAAGATTTTCATCTGTTTGATTCAAGTGCTAGGAACATAGTAGTAAGTTGTGCCAAGTGCCTACTGGGTACTGAGTAAGTATATATTGAACAAATGAAAGTGAAACAGACCAGTACCTTTAAGCCAAAAATCTGTTCTGAATGAGATAAACAGGTTAAAAAAAAAAAAGAATTGGTTGAATAAATGATACAGATCAGACAGAGTGCCATAAGCCACTGAAATTCCAAGTCGTGTAATAGTGGATTAAATGACTGGGACCAACTTTTTCACAGAGAACTAAAAAAGCTGGATTAAATAAGAAAAATGCCTTCTTAAATATATTGAAGAATTAGAACCTAGAGAGGTAAAGCGAACATAAAAAGCTGCTTTTGTCCTGAGGGTATTTGCTGACCTAGAAAAACAGCTAGAAACTTTACTGCATTCTTGGCCTACTCTAAGAGCTAGGGGGACCGGAGTCAAATCTAGGGTCTTCGAAAGGAGCAGAATGTGATAAATCACCCCCACTTTTAAGCTGGAACCCCTAAAGGCCTAGACCCTTGCTCAGATTTGTCTGTGTGCTCCCAAATTCACATGTTGAAATCCTAACCCTCCAGGTGACGGTATTGGGGGGCTGCTTTGGGAGGTGATTAGGTTACGAAGGTAGAGCCCTCAAGTGGGGCTAGCACCCTTACAAAACGGGGCCCAGAGATATCTTTCTCTCCTTCTGCCATGTGAGGTTACAGTGAAAAGATGGCTGTCGGTGTAGGAAGCAGGCCCTCGCCAGACACCCCATCTGCGGGCACACTGATCTTGGACTCCCAGCCTCCAGAACTGTGAGAAATACATTTCTGTGGTTCCTAAGCCACCCAATCTGTGGCATTTTGTTTAGCAGCCTGAATAGACTAAGACAGCTAGCTCTCAGGGCAAGGACAAACAGAACACGGGGCCTACAGCCTGGCTTTTCATCATCTGCCGAGTTCTAAGAACCACAAGTCTTTCACTGTTGGGAGGTGATCTCAGACCCGTCGGGTACCGAAGCCCTGGCAGCAGCAAATAAAAATCCTCTCTGGGAGAAGGTACCCTCATCTTAGACCTCAATTTATTCCTATATATAAATTTTCAAATACAATAACCAGCATACAGGGAGATAAGCCAACACACAAAGAAACACCATGCCAAAAATAAGAACCAGTGAAAACAAAGGACAACAAAACAGACTTATAAACCTTGAAATACTGGAATACCAGATAGTCTATTATGCAATCATGTCTACTATGTTCAGAGAAATAAAAGACAAGCTTGCAAATTTCAGCAGAGAAGCTGAAAACTGTTTTAAAAGATCTGAAAAAAACCCCAGAAATTCTAGGTCAAATATCCTTGAACATGAAGAGTGGTTATGGTGGGCATCAAATCGAACTTGGGGGAAGTGTCATGCCATTGGTAATCTGACTTTATCTTCCAATAAAAATATAGGGCAATAGGTGATTTTCAAAATGGGGTATTCATTTTACATATTTTTTAGTTAAAATTCATTTTACATGTGTTTCAGCTAATATAGAGACAAACCGTCAGCTCACTGCAGCCACAAACATACAGATTCCTAAATCCTAAGGGTGGGGGGGAGCAAGTTCTCTGTAAGGGAGTTTAGAAAAAGAGAAAAGAACAGAACCAGTATCCAATTTCATCCTTCTCCACACCCACAGACATGGAGGTACATCCTTTATATAACCTTCTGGACGTTTCCCAAATATAGGCCTCACTATTATAAGCAAACCTTCAGAGCACTTCCGAGCATTTCGGTTTTAAGTCTACCGGATGAGGACAGGAATACTCAGTTGTCTCATGGAGGTTTGCTTCCCACCCAATCAGAGATTCTTCACTCATGGGATGCTAGAAATAACTATCATCCTGCAACAAACAGCTGTGTCACATCCCATTTCCCCCTCCCTCCCACCCTCAACCTCCCTCCACTTGCTGCTATCTTTAAGCCCCAAAGCAGACAAGAGAAAAACAATTAGTCATCCCAGGTTTTGCCCACTTTCCCCACAATCCATGTTATTCAAAGCACAATCATGGCAGAAAACAAGGTGGCTTGAGAAGCCAAGCAGGCACCTACAGGTCTGAAAGACTTGAAGACTTTTTCCAAGACTTCCTGGAGCGTCTTCTTGCCGCAGGAAGAGATGTAATCCTGTGCTAGCTGCAAGAAAGGCAGGCAGTCCTCGCTCTCACTCCACACGTGCTATGTGCCCACAGGCAAGGGAAAGGAGAAAACAAAGACACAGTCATTACACTCCCTGTGAAATACAGAAAGCCAAACAGATTTCTTTTTAATTACATGAATTTGAAGAAGGACTCCATTCCAGAGCAAAATTCATACATTCATTCTTGATTTTTTTGCATTGAAGGGGATAAGAAAATGTGTACCCTATAGAAAATCCCATGCTTTTGGTCTATAATCTCACCCGCTCAATTTGATATCAGATATACTCGTACACTATAAAAAGGACAGCAGGGCCGACATCCCCCCACCCACGATTTCCACTGTGCCCCTTCCAGCGCAGGCCAAGGGTGGTTTTAAAACAGAAGAGAAACCTAGAGTCTGCATGATTATTAACTTTGCCTTCAGCTATTGCTGAAGGATTAATTAAGCATAGTTTGTAACCACTAACTTGGACCAAGACCTTCTTTACCCAGATTAGCCTGTGAGCGGGGGTGATGAATGAAATGAATTCAGGAGAACACACAGAAAAGTTGTCTTTATAAGACAGCAGGGAAAAAAAGGCTTCCGAAAGCTCACCTTCCCTCGAACGCTTTAAGAGGGCATCGTACCTGAGTATCACTCCACAATCTTAAGGCGCGCCAAGGAGACTGGCTTTAGGTTTTTATTTTTCCTTAAGTCTAGATGAGGGGTTTTTTTTTTTTCCCCTACATAAGGATATCCATTTTAGCACATCTTTAAAACTAGACAAGTCTTGCCATAAATGTTCGAGGATTTGGAATAAGCCCAAGAAATGGGCTTGAAAGATCTAGATGCAGAAGGGTCAGACATTGGGCTGCCAGGATGTCAGGTACCAAAAATCACTGTTTAGAGGGGACTAAGTAATGACAGTTCAACACTGGTTAAAAAAAAATGTGTAGATAGAGGCATGGGAGAGAGGAAGACATTGGCAAATGAGAGCGAGAACAGAACAGAAACAAGGCAACAGGATATAAAATTTGGACAAATGGTCCATATCAAGCACAAACTTGCTGCCTCCCATTAATACAAATGATTAGAGTATCACCCCAAAAAGTTATAAGCCCATCAATTCAATAAACACATCTCACCTTCTTCCTTCTTATTGCAGCATTTCCAAGAACCAGACCTTAGACTTAAAATACTGCTCAGATCTGAGAGAGACTAATTAGGTGCTAATGTGCCATCTTTACAGCCAATTACCTATATTTCATAGATGCAAAGGTCCATTTCTGCTCTAATTCCAGCAGAATTCTAGAGTAGCTTCACCTTGACCTAACAAAGATAACTTCTAGATTCTCTAACTTTAGAGAATTGCGCAAACACAATTCTCTGTTAATTAGAGACCCTTAAAGTTGTCAAACCACCGAAATGCCATTTATATAATAGTATCTTACACTGTACGAAAGCAGAATAGTACAAAATGCTTTTATGTCCAATATCGAATTTGATTCTTAATCAGGGGATTCAGCAAGAACAATAAAGCCCCACTTTAATATAAGTTCTGCAGTACCCATTTTCATACCCAAATTTTAACAAGTTTCCGTGGTTTTCAATTCTCCAAGTTAAAGCGGGGATTAACATCTAGCACCACACAGTAGAAAACTTTAAGCCTGTCTTCCCCAGAGTAAAAAGTTTAAGTTCTTGGCACAGTGCCTGGCTGGTATGCAGTGGATGTTCAATAAATGGTGGACATAAGTACCCTCTTCTCCCTTTCGCTTCTGCAGAATACTGGTGGTTGAGGTTGGGCTCTCCACCTGCCACATGGCTAAGGTCACACGCTGAGCAGATCAGACACCTAATGTGACTTCACTGAGAACACTATCCAAGGCAAGTTGTGTTATAGTTAATTCAGAAAAAGGTGTGTCTCTGAAAACCTTATATGCCTGGTTTTTGTTTTTGTTTTAAGTGCATTTGGGCTTTAAGTTACAAAGTAAGCTAAGGAAAGTGTATCACTCAAACAGTAACAGACTGCAGAGCACTCACCACTGTGTGGTAAGCAGACAGTTTCCTTTGGCTGTTTCTAGGGCATGCCTAACCTCAAGAGGAGATTGTTCAGGCCACAATTCTCATTACTTCACTTCTGGAGTTGTTGATTTATGAATATATTTTGGAGAAGGAAGACTCGACACCTGACAAAGGGTCTTCTGTCCATTCTGCTGTCCATGTAGCTGTCTAACTCACACTGGATCCCCAGCTGTATTGGTTTTGTGGGTTTAAAAGAGTTTTAACAGAGTCTCTGCCCACAAGATAATGCAAGGGAGCATGGGGTTTGAAATCAGACAGACCCAGGTATCAGTTATTAAATGCTAATTGTTTCATATCCATTGTATCTCATAACAAAAGTATTCAGTTTTATTTTTTGAAACTGTTTCCTTCCAAAATTAATCAAAGCAGTCAGCAAAGATCCACTGACTACGAGATACGATGAACTAAAAAATAAGTCTGCAGTTGGGAAAATGAGGACAAAGGGAAAACAATGAAAGGAAAATAAGATAAAAACCAAGTGAGATTAAGACAAACAGTACCAGGTAAACGGGCCTGGCCACTTGTGAGGATGGGACGGAGTTGCCTCAGCTGCTTTCTAGAGGCCTAGGCAAAGATAGAAGCGCAATCAGTGCCCGAGGCAGTGCTCCCAGACGAAACAGTCCGGCTCTTCAGAACTAGCAGGCAACGGGCTGGGGGTGGGCTGGTTACCTCTTAGGAAAAATAGAGGGGCCCATCCCAACACCAGGGGAAGCGCAGGAAGAACATCAGGTGGGTGGGCTGATGATGCTCCTGAAGATGGAGTCTGGGGTCTAGTCTGTACAAAGACAAGTGGTGACTGAAGATCCGGAATCCTGAGCCACAGGGCATGGCCACCAGAGCTTGAACTTGGAAAATATTTTAAGCATGTGTAACCAAACACCCACTTGGGCCATGAAAAAAGCTAGAATCGGGGTCAGAGAAGCTGTGGCTTTGAACAATGTACAGTAACTTCCTGGCAAATATAAATGCAGGTACACACTGTATTGGCTTTCCAGTACGATAATTAGAGCTCAGGCAGATGACACACCTCGCCTGCTGTAATGGGAGAAATGCCAAGCAAGGGCTTGGTGAAGGAGAGAACGCAGTGAGTCTCAGGCGTCAGTGTGCCACAGTCACGGGGAGGTTTATTAAAACGCAGTTGCTGGGCCCCGCCCAGGACTGTCTGATAGGGGCGGGGCTTCGAGGATTTGCATTTCCAACAAGTTCCCAGGTGATGCTCAGGTGGCTGGTTCTGGGACCACACTTAGAAGCAGAGCAGAACTTGGACTAACTACGAATGTGGGGGTTGGGAGTGGGGATGAGCATTAAGTGGGGACGAGCATTACATTTAAAAATCTGAATGTCAGTACTGACTAAACCCAACTCCGAATTCGGGTCTGCATGGGTAGCAGTGTGGTGGCCCTCGCTGCACCTCCCCGAGCAGCCTACTCGTGCCTATAACTTCCTTCCTATCAGGAGCCGAAAATCCCCAGTGAGAACTTTGATTTTAGAACAGCCCGTCTGTGGCCCTCCTTTCTGTCATTAGGTTGGACTGGAGTTTATTATCCAAGCTTGTCAACAACATGCCGCGTCATCTGCAAAGAGAAAAATGACCACCTTTCTGTTTTCTATAGTGTAGATGGCAATATCCAGCTTACTCCAGAATGGTATTAGGTCATTAAAGTAATTCCACCCTACAAATACCTGTTTCAGCACAGTGTTTCTGAACACAAAGGGCCACTGCCAATGGGCCTCATTCCCACTGCGGTACTGACTTGGGGTTTTTGCCATCATCAGTTAAAGGGAGTCCATTTTGACTTGGTGTAGCTTAAATCAAACGGACTGCTGTCCACAGAAGTGACAGCAGAAGATACAAGCTACAAGCCATCTCATGCCACCTAACATATTTCCTCACTGGGTAGGAAGAGCACAACTGGCTAGATCTATGACCTGCTCTTTATGTCAGCCGCTGGCCCGTTTTACCAAAGAGGCGACTGCAGCTCAGAGAGGTTAAGCAACTTGTCTGTGGTCACACAGGGAGCAAGGTGCAAGCCGAGACCTCAGCGGAGAAGTGCACACCTTCACCCTGAGCCTCAGTTAGTTCCTTCATTTGTAAGTCACAGAAAATAGTAATACTCACAGGGCGGTTATAAAGACTGCAGGAGATACCTGCAGACTGCCTCTCAGCAGGGCCCGAAAGGGCTGACTCCTATCTGAACTCACAGTAGCATGACTTGACCCTCCATGAACAGACAAGGGCATATCTTTTCCCCTGATAAGTCTCTCTACATGAAGAATGCTTGGCTACGTGGAAAGCTTTACAGTCTACCATCATCCCCCACTTAATACTCACAATAATAATACAATATAGATATGATTATCCCCAATTGACAGATGAGGAAACTGAGGGTGGAGTTTAAATTAGACAAGAAAGTGCTTTCTCTCCACTATACCGCCATTTAAACACAATGTAATCTCATTTAAACATTATATTTTCTTCTCTAAAATTGAAAGGTTGTCCCTTTGGTCACATAGTTAAGAATAGAGACAAGTTTAGAATGAAAATGGGGGAAAAATATATATGGGCACAGGCATGTGTATACATATAAAATTAAAACACATAGTTTTTCTGGAAATAATATTATCTATCTTTGTTTTTTGCATTGAGGAGGGATTAAGCTATACAAAATTTTAGATCCAAATATGTTTTGATGGTTTGACAGAAAGGGTAGGACAACAGAGGGGCCTCCCACATCCAGTCATTAGCGCCCAGGCACCAGGGAGGGGCTGGGAAGGGCTCCTTGTCCGGGGCCAGGACGGGAGGAGCAGTGGTGCCACCAAGCCCAGGAGCGTGTGCCACCTGCACACGTGCCCCTCTGTCCGGCTGCCAATGCCCCACTCCTCAAGCCTGACGGAGCCCTCAGGATCTTCTGAGGAGGCAGAAGAGGGGAGCGTGCCACCTGTCTGTGAGCCCACAGTCCCCACTCCCGGTCACAGCTGTAGCCAGGCAGGGTTAGTCCTGTCCCTGAACTCCCAGCACAGACGAGGCACTGGCGGCTTCGTTTAATCCCAGGACCTGACCTCGTGGGGAGTCCGCAGAGAGAGGCCCAGATCAGGGCAGCAGCTTGGGAAGGGACAACGTGGCCTGGATGGCCTGTGAAGCGAGAAGGGGACAGAGTGCAGAACGGACCTAGGAGCTGCCAAAGCGGAAGTTAAAGAAGTCCTTGCTCCCAGGCCTCTGGAGCTACTGGCCTGGCCCCGCCCTTGGGACCTTCTGCGTGGTGGAAAGGACACGCCCCTGGGCTCTGGCTCAAGTCTCAGTTCCGCTGCGTGTTAGCAGTACACACCTGGATGAGTCCCTTAAACTCACCGCGCCTCAGTTTCCTCGCTTAGAAAATGGGGATAATAATACCTACCTCTCAAAATTGTGTGAGGCCCAGTAAGAAGCTGCCCTTGAACCCATATTCTGAACTGGGTCCCCAGTTGTTACTCTTGTGATCTGTGTGTTCAATACAGAATATAAGGCTATGGTTTCAGTTGCTCTACCACTTAGTAGTTGTGGGAAAGTCAGTAAATCTCACTGTGCTTCAGCATCCTCAACTGTAAAATGAAGATAATCATAGGGAGTACCTTGTGACATTACTAAGATTAAAGGAGTTCATATATGTTAAGTGCTTAGAGCATTGCCTGACAGTAAACTGCACATAAGTGGTAGTTGTTACTGTTCTTTGAAGCTGTCATTCTTGAAATGTAACTGTCTCCTACACTGGACTGTCATTCATTCATTCATTCATTCATTATTTTATTCATTCTTACAAACACAGATTGAGCACCTATCATGTGTCCGACACTGTTCCAAGTGCTGGGTGGAATATAGTGATGAATGAGACAGACAATGTCACTGCTCTCATGAAGCCTACAGTCTAGTGGGGTAAGCAAAAACAAACAGGAGACTATCAAGTACTAATGAATGCTATGATAAGAATAGAAGAAAGTGAGGTGAGAGAGTATGTGGTCAGTAGGTTTCTCCCAGGCCCGAGTGGCATAAAGGAGCCAGCCAAATAAAGGTGGGGGGGAGGAGTGATCTGGGCAGAGGGAACAGCAAGTGCAAAGGCCCTGAGCTTCACATGTACGAAGATTAGAGGGCCAGTGTGGCAGGAACATAGTAAGCAAGGGGGAATTACGGTCTAATGAGGTCAGAAAGGTGGCAGAGATAGATCATGTGTGGGCTTGCAGCCAGGGCGAGGGTTTAGGTTTTATTGTAAAAGTGGTGGGGACAGAACCTGGATTATGTTTTAAATAGATCTAGAGACTCTACCAGAGTCACTAACATCATCACCCCCATATTAGCCGCTGTTCTAAACAAGCCTGCTAGAAAGGTACTGACATTATCAGCCCCATTTTACAGATGTGGAAATCATGTCATAGAGAGATTAAAAAACTTCCCCCTAAGCACAAAGTTAGATGTGGAGGCCTGAGGTGCAAACCCAAGTAGCCTGTGCACTTCTAACCACTAAGCACCAGTACCTCTTAGACAGGCAGACTGGCCCCAGGAGCCTGAGGGCAGAGACCCTACTTGTATTCCAGGCAGCCCTGACCTGGTGCAAAATAAGCCCTCAATAAACATTCATTGAAAGAATGATGTGAAAACAGTACAAATTAAGAAATGCTATGTAAATAATCTCATTAAGAAATCTTTCAGAATACAGATTTCACTAACTTTAAATTTCTTCTAATGTTTAACAGATTTTCCTGGAAAAGGGAAAATAACAGAGGTAGGACATTTATTTTGTGCCTAAGTTCCTTTAACTAGAGGCAAACAGCAGCTTGATGAAACTGGCCTGGGACAGATTTGAGGCATCCTGTCCACTACGGCCTCCAGAAACTGAGAAGGCACCAGTCTACCCAAGAACTTACTTTCCCCATCGCCTTTCTTCCTTATCTATTTCACTTAATTGTCAGTAAATGAATACTTCCCAGCATTTTATTCATACAGGTGGGAAGACATTTAAAATATAGGCGGTCTTGAAAAAGGCTTGATATACATAATGTTTCTGAATGGTCTGACATACATAATCAAGGCAAGAGAATGACCTTGCATTTTCTCCACCCACTTAATCTCCCTGAACTAATTTCTTCGAAAATGTCTCCTGCAGTCAGTCCCAGCCTGAAAGCTGAGTGGAACTCTTATAAAACCCAGATCACCATGATTCTGGCCCTTTGTCACACAATAAGGAAGGTGAAAGGCTACTGGTCCACGAAGCTAGCCTAGGACTAGAAAAGACTTGTAATCAAACCCCAACACAGCAGTTAGTTGGACTCCCGTGCCTTTCTACTCTATCCTTGGGGCTTTCTCACACTTCTACAATGGAGTGAATTCCTTTTTAACCATCTCCCACTCCTCCCAATAATAACATTTCAGTTACTTGTTTTTAACTACAGTGAACTCTGTTTTTACATATATTTAGAGCTTACTTGCACTTCATAAATACCTGTGATGGAGGCATTCTGATTCGCCTCATTTTACAGGTGAGGACGCTGAGGTTCTTTAAAAAGAGACAAGCTCTAAACCCAGGAAACCCCAGATGCAACCTCTCATCCAAATCTGGGGGCACTTGCTGTGTGTGGAGACTGTTAGGTGCTTTACCAATGCCAGGGGAACTGGCGTTATACCCATTTTTTGGATGTGCAAACTGAGCTGGCATTATACTCATTTTCTGGATGTGCAACCGACCAGAGCCACATGGCGAGAACTCATATCTGGCTGTCACCCAAGGCCATCCCTCTTCTCGAGTGTCACAGGGCTGGGGCCCAGGTGGCTTCTTCCCCTGCGAGGTGGGGTGGAGGTGGTGGGAGGGGCGTGCTTTATTGCTCGGACCGTCTATTGGAGATCAGGAAAGGGGATCTTGCTGTCTCTGACTCCTTTGAGAACTTCCCGTGGGTGGTAGGGGCGCACAGCCGCGAGGGCCTCGGCCCAGCGCTGCCGCACCCCACCTGAGGTTTCAGGGCCAGGACGCGTCTTGGCGCTGCCCCACCTCTGTCCGCTGGCGCAGCAGCAGTGCCAGGTCCAGGCTCAAGCCGGCGACCACACAGTAACCTGAGCCCACAGCCGCCTCCATCTTACATTTGGGGACCATTATTTCTTCCCCATCCTTACAAACACTTCCTGGAGCGCCATCCTCGCCCAGTCTCTGCACCTCCTACCCCAACTCCCCTGCCCTCTGCATCTCCTTCCCAAACTGCCGCGCCGAGATCCCAAGTGGGCATGGGGTGCAAAGTCAAAAATTTGGACGCGGCAGTTCCAGATCCCGGTCCCTCCGAGCCCGGGGCAGGAGAGGGTCTGGGGTGGGGAGGAGGAATTCCTTCTCATCTGGAAAAACCAAAGGGCTTTTAGGGGGCCTCAGCTGGACAGAACCCGCTCAGCTCACAGAGGAGCAATGGAAGCACAGGGGATAGGCGAGCCCGTGTGTGTGTGTGTGTGTGTGTGTGTGTGTGTGTGTGTGTTCGCGCACGCGCGCGTGCGTTTTTAAGATCCGGGGTGTAATTCCGCAAAGAAGGTCCAGAAGATGGGGCATCGCTACTGTGGACAGAGGCTTTGTGTCCAAAACGGCAGCGCAGGGAATAACCCAGGGGGCTGGGAGGTTCTCCTGGCGCGAACAACTCAAGGAGTTGTATCTGCACATTGGGAGAGGGACAGTGTTCCTCACCCGGACGGGACGCCGGGGTGCAGGATGCCCCAGACTCCGGATCCTGCGGGAGAGTCGGTGCGCCCCGGGCCGGGCTGGTGCGACGCGGGACACCCTGGAGATGCTCCAAGGCAAGCACTGGGCACCGGCCTCGGGGTCCCGTCCCTAAAACGGCCCGCCCCAGTTCGGCTCCCCGCATCCTAAAGGCATCCGTGCCGGCCGCCCCACCCGCGGCCCCACCCGGGGCGCTGACAACGCCGCGCCGGGCCCGAGGGCTTTCCCGGGGTGCGCGGGCAGCTGGGTGCGCGGCGGCGAACCGGTTACGCCCCTCCCACCCCCACCTCTAGCCCCGCCGCCTCCCCAGCGTGCGGGAGCCCGGGCGCAGGCAAGCGGCCGCGAGGCCACACTCCCCAGCGCTGCAGCGGTCCCTCCCCCAGGCACTCACAAAATTGTCCCCGCAGCCGTTGTCCGGACACAGGACGTAGAAGGAGACGCCGGGGTCGGCGTAGAAATCCATCCTGCGCTCGGTCTCCTCCGTGGCGATGAGCTCGAAGGGCGTGTGGGAGCACCATTTCTCCGCAACGTCAGCCAGCTGCTGGAAATCCATCCTGGCCCGCCGCGCCCGCCGCGCCCGCCGCCGCCTCTCGCGCCGCCCGCCTCCCGCTCCCTCCGCCTCCCGCCCGCCCTCCGCCCTCGGGCGCCCTCCTCCCGGGCGGGCAGCGCGCGGCTCCGCAGGCTCCGGGGCAGGCGGCGCGGCCGGGCAGCGCGGGCTCCCTCGGGTCCCGGGGCTCCTCCCGGCGGCCTCTGTTTACATGCTGTGTGTAACAGGGTGGGCGGTGGCCAGGGGCCGCGCAGCGCCGCGCCCGGCTCCTCCCCGGCCCGCCTCCCCGCCCGCCCTCTCCCGGGCAGCCGGGGAGCGTGGCGCGGCGGGGTCGCGCGCGGGATGCGGCGGGGCGCGGCGCGGCGGGGGGGGGGGGCCGGGCGCTTCGCTGGGTCCTCAGTTTCCCCCCACCCCCGCCCGCCCCTTTTCTTTTTTAGAAACGAACCGGGAGCCTCCCCGGGCCCTGACGAGGCCGGGACCAGCCCCGGCTCGTGACGTCATGGGCCCCGAGCCAATCACTGGAGCCTGAGACCTGCGCCGTGGGCTGCGAGCCGGGTGACGTCACAGCGCGGGCCCGACCTCCGCGGCTTCCCGGGTTACAGTGAAGCGGAAAAAGCTAGTTGTCCCTGGTAGCGTGTATCTGGAGTTAGAAGGCCGGAAAAGCGTTTTTCCCCAGTACGACTTAAATGCAGGGGACGCCCACAGAATTGCAGATAATTTGTACCTTGTCTGACGCTAGCAGTGCAGGAGCTGAGAAAATCTAAGGGAAATGTTTTTCTTTTTCAGAATCAAAGCTCTGCCCTGCAAAGGATGTAATGTTTCCCCTAAATACATTTACGAGACACTGATATGAATGTCCATTTGGAAAGGAAGATGAGACTTTCTTCTTTTGAGTTAACGTAAAGCTGAGTATTTCTTAGAAATAAGCATTATATAACTACCTCAAATATTATTCAGCTTCACTTTATATTGTGTAGCCTAAAATGAGCTACTGCTAGTTTGGAAGAGGAGAAAGTACATTTTAAGGCAAGAGTGCATAGCCCAAAGATTGCACCTGTTGAATGCTTTCTGGCTGCCAGGACTCGAAAGGCATTGCTGGATTGCAGAAAATGCCTTGGACAGAGCCCTCGCCCCCAGGAATTGAATGACTACTAGCCGTGACACGTCAAATAACATTCATGCTACAAACATTCAATCAGCTTTAAACTTTAAAATTTGTCTTCTGAACCAGGCACCACCCCAGCCCTAGGAATAGAAATGTGAATAATATGTGACTCCACCCTCAAAAAGCTGGCAGTCCAGCCAAGGGAAGCTCAGGGCACTGTGAACCCACTTGAACACACCCTGTACTCAGTAAAGATGTGATTCCGGAAAGTTGTTCCTCTTGCATGTTTCTGGAATAGGAATTCTTTTTCTCTTGACTTATCTTAATAAATCAGAGCTGCCTTCCTACAATGAAAGTAAAACTGCACTGAATGTTTGGGCAGAGTAAGAAATCAAGATGATGATCAGTGGACAGGCATCCTGGCCCTTGCATCTTATCTGATCTTTTTCCTGATGGGAGTTGTCCTTACCTGGAAATGAATGCTCCTGTGTGACAATTCCCTGACTTCATAATTTCCTAATTCCTTTAAAACAACTCACTTGAGTGAATATTTATGAAGCATCAATTGGTATCAGACAAAGATACACAGGGCCCAGTTTTTTGCCATCGAGGAATTTACAGTCTGTCAACTAGGCAGGAATCTAAGACCCCCAAGATCCCAGCATGCCTGATGTACACACACCTCCTCCCAATTATTCAATAAAACACTAATATAGATACTGCTTTGAGGGATTTTGCATATGTTAGTAAGGTCTCAAATGACCTTAAGATAGGGAGATCATCCTTGGTGGGGCTGACCCAATCAGGTGAGCCCTTAAAAGGAATTATGCTCTTCCTGGAAAGAGGTTCAAAGCATGAGGTAGATTCATCATTAGGGAGATTCTCCACTAATGGCTTTGGAGCTGGAGAGTACCACCTGGCAAGGACCAGAGAGCAGAGTCTAGGAGCTGAGAGCAACAGTCAGCAAGGAAATGAGACTTTAGTCTTAAAACTGCAAAGAACTGAATTCTGCCAATGACCTAAATGAGCTTGGAAGTGGATTTTCCACAGAGCCTCTAGACAAGAGCTCAGTTGACTGATACTATGATTTCAGCCTAAGGAAACTCTGAGCAGAGAACTCAGTTAAGCCATGGCTGTGCCAGAACTTCTGACTTAAGAACTGTGAGCTAATAAATAGTTGTCTTAAGTTGCTGTTTGTTTTAATTTGTTATGCAGCAGTAGAAAACAGTGGAGGAGACAGGCACATGAATAAAAAATTCAATATGCTGTTGTAAATGTTATAAATCGTTGCTTTTTTTTCTTTTTCTTTTTTTAAATTTGGGGACTTTAAGATAGAGCAAGCTTCCTTGCAATGTTACCTAGTTCTGTCATTTAAAGCATTATATTCATTAGTCTGAAAGTTCTAAAAATGAAAAGATCCCTTAAATTTGAGACTGAAATACAGAAAATACATAGCTTTTTTTTTTTTTGCAAAGAGGGTGTTTTAAAAAATATCTGTTTTTAAATACATCTATCAAGTTTGCTCCAAATGATGAATGACCATAATTACAAAGTCATATCTATTTAACAAATATTTTTTGTCAGAAGAGGAAACATTCTCATGATGAAAAATAGAATTCTGGGTGAATTGAATGGATACTGTTGGTAATGAGCAGACATTCTTTGGTGTTCTGAATTGAGTCCCACCTCTGCAATATCAAGTTTTATTACATCTGCAACTTATTTAATTGCCCTAAGCCTCAGTTTTCTCTTCTGAAAATGGGAACAATAGTGAGATAAAGTATGTAAAATCCTTATCTCAGAAGCTGGTACATAGTAAGAACTTGGGAAATGCCATCATTACTTTCCATTTTCTTGGGGATGATTTATAGGAAGATTGGCTGATAAATTTTAAAAGTAAAATCCAGGAATGCCATGGGGGTGATAGCATGGTGAGTGCTGGTCACAGATGAAGAGAATCTCATTTTTTCCAGCCATTTAGGTCAGGATTTCTCAATAGCAGCACTATAAATATTCAGAGCTGGATAATTCTTTCTTGTGGGGAGCTGTCTTATGCATTGCAGGATATTTAGCAGGAAATTATCCCTGGCATCTTCCCCTACTCCCCTCCCACACCCTCACCATTGTGACAACCAAAAATGTCACTCGACATTGCCAAATGTTCCCTAGAGGGCAAAACTGACCTCATTTGAGAACAACAGATTCAGAGAGAAAAGTCTTATGCTAGTTCTGCTTCAGTCATTTTTTATTGACTAAAGGAGAGAGTGTGCACAGAAAGTAGTGGACATTTGTCCTGGAAAGTGCACCGACAGAAGTCACCTGGACCTTGTTTTCCTTAATGCAACCGGAAGTCAGTTGCTTAGACAGGAAGACGGCAAATCACTGCCTCCCTCCCACTTGCTGAGAGTCCTGAGGGGCACCTTGTGTAGGAATGTGTTCAGGCTCCAGGTTCAGGACAGTGGTCATTCCAGGACTTCGGCCAGGTCTTTTGTGTGGCCTGAGGTTGGAAGGACCACTAAGGCTGCCTGAACCCTCTTTCAGGAGGTTTTGCCTTTGACCATTTTTTAGAAGTAAAAAGAAAATTAAAACGCATCCCTCCTGGTGGGAAGAGACTTGTGTAGTCTTCATAGCATTTAGAAAAATGTTTCTCTTCCATGAATGGAGACTTTGCTCTCTCTGAACCACTGTTTTTCTTAAGGAGATGTATGTTGATAAGAAAAGGACTATTCAACCCTTGGGCTGGCTGGGAGGTCTCAGGAGCCTAATCTGGAATTGCAAAACCCACGCTAGATTCTCCAGCTCACGCCAAGTCTTCCGCCCACCCCTGTTCCCAAGTCCTCTGTGGCTTTTGTTCTAGTTTAAGGTTGACTTTAACATATGCTTTTACCTCTTATTTACTCCCACATCGTAAGTCCATTTAATTAGACCTACCCTCTGATAAATCTGCTTCCTCCAGACAGCCCTGTGGTTCTGTGGTGTAAGAAATTAGTCAGAAAGGGAAGTGTGGCAGCGGGTCCCACATTCACCCTTTGAGCCCCTGGTAGTCCCATTGTATCAAGAGGGACTGTGGACTCCAAGTTCCAGGGGTGGTGGTCAGCGGTGAAGTGTGTGACTTGTCATGGTGGTGATGAGAGAGATGAAAAGACTCCAGGATCTGGAGTAGCAACAAACATGGAAGGAGGCAACAAAGGAGGGGTGAGAGTTCTCTCTCCCTTTCTCCTTCTCAACACACTCAAGAAAAGTGTTGCCTGAAGGGGGGTAGGATAAAAAAGGATAGGCGTGTGAGTTAAGCTGATACCAAAGTTTGTTTCATTGCAACTAGAGTTTGGAAAAAAATAATAAATGGAAAGATCAGCAAAATTTAAAAATTTATGTAAATAAGTCGTTGTGACCCAAATACTCAGGAGAAGGATTTACTTCAGCATTCCTGCCCTCTGGCCAAAAAAATTCATTCCGAATTTTGTTTCTGCGTCTGTCAATCTTAATTTTTACAAAATCATTTCTTTTTTGTTATCTTTCTAAAAGCTTAGAATCTAGAAATTGAGGAAACTCTGTATTACTTAATTTGTCTACATTTGCCTTCGAAACATGTCTATCTGATCAAATTCACCTAATAAACATTTTCCTTCTGTATGTGTCAAAGAAACAGAAATAGTTCAATTTGATTTGTTTAATTTTTTTATTCATTTAAACACTTCCATATTCTATGTTATTCAGTTATTTCCCTCGCCTTACTTTCAACTAAGACAGCTTCTCACGCAATTTCTAACATTTTCAGTGCCTTCCTTCAGTACAACACACAGAACTTCTTTCTCAGCAATATCTCATTGGTGGTGTTGACAGAAAAACACAAATTTCAAGATGGCAAATCAGTCGTTTTAACATCTTTCTCTTTTCCTTTTCTGAAAATGATTATAGTTCTACCTCTCTCTTGTCCACTGAGGCTCATTAGGACCCAGTTATATTAGCTCATCCTCTAGAGAGGTGTCCCAGAGCAGTGATCCAGAACCCCTACGACAGTGTGGAAAAGGTGTGTAGCCAGGTAATTTGCAACCCCAGAAGCTGCTGTCATCATCTTAGCAGACCGATCTAGTATGACGTCCATTTAATACGATATGATGATTTGGATGACAGCACTGCGTGCATTACTCCCGCCTTGCCTCTGATGGAGAGCGTACTGTCCTCAGGTACACCCGGGGAAAGTAGCTGATAGAGTGTAGAAGCTAAGACAACTCCATCAATCCAACAGATAACAGGAAAGGATTATGAAGAAGCCAAGAAAAATCACTATCAAGAAAGTATACAAAATAATATGAAGTAAATTGATTTTGAGTTAAGCTTAATCATAATCGATGTGAATGGACTTCACCCACAACAGCTGAGGACATCCTGATGGGATTGCCTGATGGGAAAAATCAAACAAAACTCATCTGTATGCTGTTTCTAAGAGACACACTTAGGTTATGCCACAGGAAGTGTGCAAGCAAAAGACTGGAGAACATGTAACAGGTGAGTACGATCACCAGCAAAATAAATGTTTTTAAATGGTAAAATCATGACACTTATATAAATAGAAAATGAAACGTCAAGGATTTTGACTCTTTAATTAAAGAGGAAACCAGTAAGATGCTATAAATGAGAACTCAAAATACTGAAGTTTTATAGTTGATCAGGAATGAATGCACAAATAGATGAAAAATCAGTTAATATTCACATGGCAGTAATCAATTCCATTTCACTGGCATATTACTATGTTCTTTGTGTATTATGTTTGGTATAGTAGGACACAATTTTTATTTCTATGGACAAGAATTATTTGCATTCCTCTCTGTTTTTTATAAAGCAGCCGAAAGAAAACAAAAGGCACTAACTATATAGAGTCTACAGAAGACTCAGAAGAGTGTGAAATAGAGTGGTCTATTTCAAAGTCTTTCACAATTTTCCCCTAGCCTCCCCTCTCCTTTAGTGACCATAACAATCTCAGAAAAATATTATTCAATTTGGTTTGCAAAATCCAGTAATTTGACCAATTAAAAAAAGAGTTTCCATTTAGAAGTTTTCATAAAGAATCCCAGAATGATCTTTCAAAAGATTTTGCTCTCCTGTGGCTAGAAAACTCTTGCCATCAAATTTTGCCTGCAGGATCTATAAATTTGGATGAATTTATTTGTTCTTAAAGTCCCTCAAATTTTTTAAGGTTCCTGGTCTGCCAGGAAGTAAAATTCCTCACCTCCTGTAAAGCTGGGATGCTGTAAGCCACGTAGCCCCTAGCTCCATCAGTAAAGTCAACCGTAGTTCCTTAAAAGTAGCTGGTCATGTCTGATGAAATAAGCACCATTCTTGAATAAAGCACTCCATGTAAGGCCCTGATTGTACAATCAGTTCATCCAAGTGTATCCTGCTAAGGAGGAGAACAGATTCTTATCAAACCTTTGCAAGTAACTACCTTGCCATGAAAAGTAAGGAGATTCAGTCAGAGTTTCTGAATTTTTAACAGTTTCATTTCAGTGTACACAAACAGAGCCTATTAAATTTTATAGGTTACAGATAGCTTAAGAAGAAAGAAAAGTTTATTTAGAGAACCAGAATACAGAACATTGAAACAAAATCAACATCCCCCCCGCTTCCCAAAAAAATGACAGTGAAATTTCCTGCATCAATTCATTCAGTTTTATGTAATTAATCGCTGTTCCACGGGTCTTGGGTTAGCAGCCCTCTTGGTTGAAAACAATCCTGGAGGTCTTGACTCAGTCCACCAGTATGTCCGAAAGTCACCTAAGAGATGCTAATTCAGAAGCCTGTACTCTAGAGGCTATGTTTTAAAGCGCTGGCAATTTAAAGTAGCCGGTACAGTCCATTTCTGTTCTTAGAAAAGGCTCTGAGACCATCTTTTGGGGTTGAAGTCAAAATCTGGTCTGCAGCTTACAGCAGAGCCTTCATACAAGTGTCAGAGTAAAACAAAAACTATCTGTAGATGGCGGAGACATTATGGTTGTGGTTAATTTATAACTAGTAATCCTCAACTACGAAAGGTCTGATTAGGGGGCGCCTAATTACAATGCAACCAATGAGGAAATTTGGTTGTCTCTATGACATGGCAAAGAAAGAAAAGCCATTCCAAAAAAGAAAAAACATTTGAAAACCTGTTCCTAAGGATAGAAACTAAGCTAATATTCAAAGAAATCTGACTCATAAAAATGGAGAAATATAATTTTATAGAGGAAAAGTTCTTGAGATATAACATGATTATCATGAAATATGATATACCAAGAATAAGAATATCAAGTAAAGAAATTCAAGAATAGGGCCTAGACATCTGTGGTTTTATAAAACTCCATAGATGTGTCTGGCCTAAAAGATACTAGTTTCGAATTAAAGAAATAGGACTGTGGCCAGGCCAATGTAATATGTTAAACACCAACGGAAATTACGATTGAGACCACTACACTCCTGTCGTCTGACATCATCAGGCCAAGAGATGCCAGGACTCTGACGAATCCAGGAAACACAACACAACTATTTCCTAAGAGTTTTCACCAGTATTTTCCTGGAGGGTAAAACAGATCATGGACAGACAGGGCATTGACAAACCTCCAGGGACTTCCTGGAAAACACACACCATTTCTGAACTATTTAGACTAACAACATTTCACCTGTACAAGTTTAACTAGGGGAAGATGAGCTTCTCTTCTGAGTGTTCTCAAGTGTTCTCAAGCGACTCCTATGATAGTAACGCACTGAACACACCTAGCACCTCTATGTTTACCAAGTGAAAGAACAGTCCTTGTGACTGCCAGGAGCCCTCTGGGAAATCTCAAGATAGTTTTAGGTGTAAAATATTATCGACTTTTGTACACTTAAAACATGGTTAAAAGGGTAAATTTTATGTTATGTATATTTTACCACAATAAAAAGATTAAAAAATAAATTATGATTAATGCTTCCTCCCCCAATCTTGATTTTATTTTACTTTTTCTAAATTTAAGATCTCATTTTTGGGAGGATGAAAATAAAAATTTGTCAGAAGATAGTTAGATACTTGATTAAGATAGGATCATGGTTGCCCTAGAAACAATAATTGGTTATCTATTTAATTGGAGTCACAAAAAAGTATTTAAAAGTAAACATAGATGGTAACAGAATATAAAAGAATCTTTGCTCTTTCACAAGTGAAGAACTTTTGTTCTTTTTCTTCTTTAATTAATCAAGGATATAGTAAAGTCAACGTAAAGCACAGGAAATTATTTTGGTAAGACCCAGGATCTTTGCTATCCAGGCAGATGACATGGCAAATAATGATAACCTTTTACCTTGTAGACTAAGGTATTACTCTGTAAACCAAGGCAACAAGCCCACCAAAACTGGGCAAACATTGCTAAGATTTTAACACATTACAGAGCTACTTTTCAGACTCAAGTATTATAAACTAGGCAAATGAAATTCACTTTCCAAGTTTTGCCCTCTATTGTGCTTTTTCATAGTCTGAAACCGACATTTTACTTTAGAACAGATCTCAGGGTGGTTGCAAGGTCAAAATTAGTATCATAATAACACTGAGATGTTATTTCTGTTCACACGCAATGCATTCATCACTGCTATCATCTAATGAATCAATAAGCAGTCAAAAAATTTGTTTCTATTTTTAATACAGTAAATCTTGATAGTTATAACCCATATAAAGAAAAGTTCTTTGAGGTCCTCAATAAATCCTAAAAGTGTGAAAAGAATCCAGAAACTAACAAACAAAAAACGTCTAAAAACTACTGCCTTAGGACAAAATTACTTTTTCTTTGGAAAACAACATACGGTTGTATTTCTTGGTCACTATTGCTCCTAGTGTAAGACCTCGTATTAAGCTTTTAATCATAATAATGAACTTCTATTTATAATACCTCAAAGATATATCTTCTCTATAGCACATAAAAATAAGAAGCAAAAGCACACAATATTATAGTTCATAATCAACGTTTTTGTATTTTACCTTATTTAATTATATATACTAGAAAGCTAATTCAAACTAGCTTAAGCAAAAAAGAAAATGTAGTGGATCAGATAACTGAGACATTCAAGAACTAAATAACTGGCATGGTTGACTGTAGGTGCAAAGTCATTGGGTATCTGTCTCTCCATCTGTTGGTTGTTTTCCTCGGGGCTGGCCCTGTTCTTCAGCAGTCTGTCTTCTCCTGATGAAAGTACAACGCCTAGCAGCTCTAAAAAGTGTTAAGAGCTTTATTCTCCCTAAAATGTCCTTCAGTAGCTCCACTTGGAGCAGAAGCCCATCCCTGGGTCAATCACTGACCTCACAGGTCTGGGATGTTCCGTATACTCAGCCCGGATGACCTGCTTACTGCTGTGTTTGAGGACGTGGGGCTCCTTGATCACCGGACCTATTCCATCATTCAGAATCGTGAGCAGGTGTTCTCTGCACCAACCGTGATGCTAACAGTTTCCATGAAAAGGCAGTCGTGGAAAGGACTAATTAGAGGAAAGGACACCTGGCATTTAAAAGACCTCGGTTTTCGCTCTGGCTCTGCCACCTCCTAACTGTGCGACTTCGGGCAGGCGATATCACTTCCTTAGACACCACTGTTTCATCCAGGAATGTATGGGTCGGATTAGATGACTCCAGATCTATAACGTGTTTCATTAACTTGGAAAGAATCAAGGTTTATTCTTCTGTTGTGGGGCTTGAAACAAGACAGGAGGTCGGTTCCAGCTGTCTTAGTCAGTGGTCTTCTGTTCGTCAATAACAGAAACTTGTTCAAGCCACCTTAGGTAAACAAACAAAAAGCCAGGAGAACTTCGTGCAGGAAGAGTGCATCCAGACTACATCACAGAACTCAAGCAGAGGAGTGGACCTCGTGAGAGCTGAGAACCAGGAACTGGAAGACGACCAGGAACTATTATTTCTTCTGTCTCTCTCACGCTCCCCCCTCCCTCCCTTCCTTCCTCTCCTTCACTCTCCCCCGCCCCCACCCTCCCACTTTCCTGCTTTCTTCTCTCTCTTTGTCTCTCTCTGGCCAGATCATATGTTCATACACTTTTTACTTCTTCTTTTTAAATATCTGCTTTCTCTGCTCCTCCTGACATGGGGATGAGAGTGGTTTTCCATGACGGCAGCTTCTGCTGATCAATTTCCAAAACTCTCACTGTAGCTAAAAGGCAGAGTCAGTCAGCTCTGAATCCCAACTCCACTCTGCCTACCTCACTTCCAAACAGGTGGCCACTCATGGCCAGCAGAGCAGGGTCGTCAGGCACAAACATGGCTGCCTCATGGAGATGGAGATGTTCTCAGTGAAAGAGGGTATCGAACTGGGAAGAGACCCCAAAAGATTATCAATGTTAGCCGTTAGGGCAATTTTCCTGTATAGACAAGTGGAAGGTACTACCATTAAGAAGAACTTGTCAAGAAATAAGCGTTGGCGAGGATGTAGAGAAAAGGAAACCCTTCTGCACTACTGGTCGGTGTATAAATTAGTAGCCACTGTGGAAAACAGCCTGGAGGTTGCTCAAAAAAAAATTAAAAATAGAACTATCGTATGATCTAGCAATTCCATTTCTGGTTACTTATCTGAAGGGAAAAAAAGCACTAACTCGAAAAGATATCTGCATTCCCATGCTCACTGCACTATTACTTACAATAACAAAAACATGGAAGCAGCCTAAGTGTCCATCCATGATGACCAGATAAAGAAAATGTGGTATCCGTCCATGGACAATGGAATATTATTCAGCCACAAAAAAGGAAATCTTGCCATTTGCGACAGCATGGCTGGAACTTGAGGGTATTTTGCTAAATGAAATAAGTCAGACAGAGAAAGGCAAATTTTGTATCATATCACTTGTCTGTAAAATCTAAAACAAACAAACAAACAAATAAAAAAAAATACAAAGAACAGATTCTTGGTTCCCAGAGGCAGAGGCGAGGGATGGGCAAAATGGGGGAAGGGAATCAAAAGCATAAACTTCCAGTTATAAAATAAATAAGCCTTTGGGATGCAACATAGAGCATGGTGACTATAGTTAATATTTTATTGTATACTTGAAAGTTGCTAAGAGAGATCTTCTAGATTCTCATCATGAGAAAAAAAACTGTAAAAAACTGCAATTAGGTATGGTGATAGATGTTAACTAGAAAAATTGTGGTGATCATTTTGCAAAATATACAAAAATCTAATCATTATGTCGTATTCCTGAAACCAATTGAATGTTCAATGTCAATTATATCTCAATTTAAAAAAGAGGAACAAAAAGAACTTTACAACTATAAGGCTTTTGGATAGATGAACATGATTAAAAAACTTGTTCGAAGGGGGTGGATTCACAGAGAATAGGAAACTGAACATGAGTCATAACACTATTTAAAAAGCACAGTGGGGACCAAACACAGTGGGAAGTGTAACCAAAAGTATAACACAGTTTAGGGGCCTATGTGACATATATATTTAGCAATGAGCACATTGATATATCAATATATGGCTCCAGAGGTATTTCTTTTCTGAATTCAACTAAACTAACCAGATGGACAAATTTCCAACAGCAGCTCCCAGGCCAATCTGTTCTGATTCTACCCTTAGAAGAAAGGCCCCCCAATGGAATGCCCCAGGCAGAGTCATGAGGTGTTACACGTGGACATTCTCATCTCTGATCATAGCTCTAACAGTTCTTTATATATACTTATAATTCCAAATGTAGAGAAATAAATCTGGACATTTCATAGAAATGGAATCATACAATATGTGGTCTTTCGTGTTTGGCTTTTTTCACTTAGGACAAAGTTTTCATCCATGATGTAGCATGTATCAATGTATCATTACTTTTTATGGCGGAATCATATGCCGTTGTACAGATACCTCACTTTGTTTATCCATTCATCAGTTGATGGAGATTGGGCTGTTTCTACCTTTTGGCTATTGTAAATAGTGCTGCTGTAAATGCTTGTGTAAGAGCTCTTGTTCGAATACTTACTTTCAGTTTTTTTAGGTGTATGTCCAGGAGTAGAAATGCTGGATCACACAGGACATCTATGTTTAACTTTGTAAGGAACTGACAAACTGTTTATCCACAGTGGCTGCATTATTTTACATTCCCACCAGCAATGTACGAGGGTTCCAATTTCTCCATATCGTTGCCAGCACTTATTTTTCATTTTTTTTACCCCACCTTATTCATCCTAGTGTTTATGAAGAGGTAGCTCATTGTCGTTTTGCTTTGCATTTCCCTTATAATTGAGTTCTTAAGTTTTCGATTGCACAGAAAAGATCGCTCTCAGAGGCATGGATTGTATCTTATAGATTTAAAATTCTCAGGGCTAGGAATACAGCAGGTGATTTATCACTACCTGTTGATGAATCTTTCATTTGGCAAACATTTACAAAGAGAGTCTGAGTTTTGTGTATCAGCTCAGCACTAATCAAAAGAGTTATATTTAGTTTCAGGGGGTCAGAAGATTAGAGCAGACGGTGACAACAGTCTCCTAAACTAGCAAATTCACACGTCAACATGAAGCAGCAATGGAAAGCTTTAGAAACAATCTGATCCATTGCATCAAATGGTGTCTGAAGGTCAGTTACAGTTAAAACAGGTATTGCTACTGTTTTCATCTTTAATAAAATGTGTCTTCGCAAAAACCTCTTAAGGCAGACAGGTGGTGTTTGGTGGATTCATATGAGCAAAGCACGCCACGATGATAAGACTTCTTGTTGTAATTGAAGGGTCAGGTGCTCTTATTAATGAAGCTTTTAATTCTGGGCATTTACTACATGTAAGATATTGTCCCAGGCAATTTATTAATAGCTGAGAATGTCATGTACAGCTTTCAGACATTATCTCAATCTTAATAATAGCTTTCTCCTACTGCAGTACTGGTCCTGTCTGGATTCAGATATCTGAGCTCCACCATTTACTAGTGATAAGATTTAACCTCTGTGAACACCAATTTCCTTATCTATAAAGATGGAAATTAAAATGCCCATCTCCTAGGGTTGTTTTCAGGATGAGCTAAGATAACCTGGTTAACTTGCTACAACGTCTGGCACATGGAGAGAAGTCAATACATGTTAGCTCCCTCTGCCTTCACTTAAAAGTAGGGCCACGATGGATATTATTCCTCCTACTTTGTAAAAAGCGAGGCACAAGCCTCAGCGAATGAGAAGTCATATTTTGGGGCATCTCCCCAGCTCATGACCATTTCCAGCTCCCTGGAAACTGAACCTGGGTGATGGACTCACAGCTTGTACTGTACAGGCCACGGCTTCCTTGGATGACTGTTGATCGAATGAGGGAGACAGACATGGCACTAACATGGGCCATTCAGATTCTTGTGCAAGAATTTGAAATTGAGACCAAGAGATAGAAAGTTAGAATCTTTTTATGGCTAGGCTGTGTCACAGAACTGGGGATCTAGATACCACTATATCCTAGCGTAGGGACGGGGAAGTGAAGAAAGCTGGTCCTGAGGGGCGGGGGTGGGGGGTGGGGGGAGAGGAGATAAGCAGAGAAGCAGCTCCCCCAGTGGCTTTCCAGTACTTGGTTCTAGGCCCTTCTGAGCCCAGCTCCCATCTTTCCCCTGGATTGCATGGGACACCCACTTGCACGGATATGAAAAATTCCTTCTTGTTCCTTCTCTAAGTTTGGTAGGCAAGATTTTCATAGGCCATGAACTCAAATGGGCAAGTGATTGAACTTGATTTTCCTCTGACCCAATTAAATTTTGAGCTCTCATTCCATCTGACGACAGAAAGGTGATCAAGTAAGCTTTAGGTAAACTCTGTCATTTCAACGCATTTTTAGGCATTTTAGGTTTCAACCAGTCCGGGATATTCTCACACATTTCCTCCTCTCCATATTGTCACCTCTGGAATTCTTGGGCACTTTGGCTTCTAGGAAGGCATTCAGGCCATGCCTAGGCCCCTGGAGAGAGGTATAACTGAGACACGATGCATCCATCTGATCCTGGGTCATCATCATGTCCTCAAAGGCCACTCACCACCTACCTTATTTTTCTCTACAGGTCTTTGGCCACTGTCAGACACTGTTGTGCCCCTTTTAGGAACTCACAAATATCTATATCTTTTAATATTTATTTTTAAATAAAAATGTTTTCATTTGAAGTCTGGGCAATCTTTATTCTCCAGGAAGTAGAGTCATCTGGTTATTCTAATTTCTTACTAATATCTTGGTTACAACATGAACTTTGTGCATTGATCTTTTTAGGAGACAGCCCTTTGAAACTTAAAATTCCCTTTTCTTTCATAAATCCTGGCTGTTGTAAAGCAAAAGTGTTGACTTCTAAGACTATCGTTTCTATGTAAATTTCAGTAGTTTGGAACTAATTTGAGTTTCAAAAACCTCATTTGGAATTCAAACCCATTTGGCTGACACTGAGTAGTGGTGACTTCATTAGGGGGGGGCCAAGAGGTGACTTAGAGAAAATGCATATTTCTGATGCATGAATTTCAGTTTTCTTAGTTACTGCAAGCTGAAAACCCTGACCAGGGGTTTTCAAGAATGCTTTTCACCCTTTGATCCCGACTGCCTTTTACAATTTCTAGGATTACCTCCTCTGCCTTCCACTGTCAGTCAATTGGGACATGGATGCTGGTGGGCAGATGGAGAGGCTGTGTCAAAATTAGATCTACATTTGCAAGACCAAGTGAAACACTACGCCCATTTACCTGAAGTCTGTTTTTAGAAGGAGAGGAGGGGCATGGCATTCCATTGAGCATACTTGTCATTCCTCGACTCTGGTTTCCCATCATCTTCATACCCTGGCCCGCAGAAAGGCTTGCTGCTAAATCCTCTTCTCTCACAGCCCTTACAAGGCAGCTGTGTCCGGAGTTCCACTTTAGACGTCCTAAGCTTCACCAACAGAGCACTTTCAACAAGAAAGCTAGAATCGGGAAGCATCTGAAGTTCAGCTGCAGCAGACTGCAGACCAGACGATAGATTCAGAAGATAACTAGCTAGTCACAATGGTCAGTAAAAATCAGTTCTGTGGGAGAGATACCACATTGTTTTGCTTTAAACGTAAGGCATTTATCGATGGCAGTTAGGATCGTAGCGCCCTTGGAGTAGGTATTCTATTTTTTATTTCTAGGCCACGAGGTACAGAAAAGTAAATTTAATGCATTTTAATATATAATAAAAATACAATATAATGTGAGGTGAAAAGAATTAGTAAACAGATGTATGCATAAGCACGGAGTGAGGAAACAGCTGATCTTTGAACAACGTGTGGGCGTGGGGTGCAGGTTAGGGGGCATCAAGCCTCTTGCAGCCAAAAATCTGCATATAACTTTTGATTCCCTACAACTTCACATAATAGGATGACAATAAAAAAGAAAATGTAAAATAATCATGTTTAAAATTATTAAAGGCATAAAAGATGTGATTAAAACACCAAGGAAAAAACAAGTCCTATGAAAGGTACTGCTGCATGATAGTTGTGAGCAAAGAATCTGGAGCTAAATGGCCAAGTTTAATCCCATCGCTGTCACTTATTAGTGGGATAGGACCAATTATTAGCTTGATTTCTTGATTACTGTGAGCTGAAAACTCTGGTCTCATCCTTTGACCTTGTCTGCCTCTTATAATTTCCAGGATTATCTCCTCTTTAATAATCAATCTGCCTTGTCACAATCCTTATATCAATTGGGGTGAATCACACTATTTCTAGGTCTCAGGCCCCTCCTCTGTAAAGTGGGGCTATTAACAGTGGCTACATTGATGGGGTGATGTGAGACTTAAATGTTAACATACAAAAAGTACTTGAAAGACTGACTATTGAACGATGTCTATTTAAAAATAGAGTCAGATGCAAAATGAACTGTATGTTCTTCATAACAGGTACACTGAAAAATCTAAGGACTCAGACTCAACATAATGGAATGGCAAAAAAATTATACTGGTAAATGCAAAATTTTTAAATTGATAGCACATTACTCAGTAGCCAAAACAGAGGATAGAAGATGGTATAATTATGTTGATATCAAATAAAAAAAGAATTAAAATTTTTTAATTTTGTAGGGATAAAGAAGGTCACCGCAAAATGAAAACATGAACAATTCACTAGGAATATTCAACAGTTCTGATGTTTTCTGCACCAAGCAACATAGTATAATTGACAGAATGAGATGGAAAATTGGACAAATTCACTTTCTGAATGTGGCAGACAAAAAAAAAATATGGAAGATTTGAACAACACAATTTACATGACTCAGAGTATACTAAAAAAGTCAAGGTTTCCTGACTACAATGTACAACAATTTGAGATCACTGAGCAAAAGAAAAACTCCTCAAAAACAAAACAAACTTCTAAATAGTATATATGTCAAAACAGAAACCTTAAGTTAAATGAGTATATACTTAGCACTAAAGGACAATGACAACAACACATAATAAAACAGGTGGGATGCAGCTAAAGCAGAACTTGAGTGATTTTGGCCGTAAATGCATACATTAGAAAAGGAGAAAGCTGTCAAAGTAATGAGAAATGTCTATTTTCCAGTTATAAAATAAATATGGCAAACCCAGAAAGGTAGAAGCACGAACATAATAAAAACAGAAATGAATAAAATAGAAAACTAAGAAAAAATAGAGAAAAACCACAAAACCAAAAGTTTAGTTAAATTAAAAAAAGTTAAACTAAGATGATAAAACAATCTTGAACAAGAATGAAGTTGGAGGATTTAAACTTGCCAATTTCAAAATTGACTACAGAGATACAGAAGTTAGATAAATGCGGCATTAACAAACTGTTACAGTAAAGGCCAATTAATTTTTGACAACTGTGCCAAGAAAATTCAATGGGGAATGAGTCTTTTCTACAAATGGTGCTGGGATAACTAGATACCCACATGCAAAAAAGATGAAATTGGACTTCTACCTTGCATTGTACATAAAAATTAACTTAAGACAAACCATAGATCTAAAACTATGAAACTCTAGAAGAAAACCCAGGAGTAAATCTTCATGATCTTGGATTGGACAGTAGCTTCAAGATCTTGAATTAGACAATATCAAATACACAAGCAACGAAATAAAAAAAAATTGATAAACTAAACCATCAAAATTAAAAACTTTGGGCTTCAAATTATATCATCAAGAAGTGAAAAGACAACCCGCAGACTGAGAGAAGATATTTGAAAGTCATGTCTCTGAAAAGAGACTTGTATCCAGAATATAAAAAGAACTCTGACAACTCAATAATGAGAAAGTAAATAACTAAATTAAAAACTGAGTAAAAAGATTTGAATAGACGTGTCTCTAGTGAAGCTATAGAAGTGGCCAATAAGCACATGAAAAGATGTTCAACATCATTAGTCATTAGGGAAATGCAAATCAAAACCATGAGCTACCGCTTCACCCATGATTTGTGGTTCAGTGTCCTCCCATTGTGGCATGGGGAGTCATGACAGGACCTGGGGGATCAGCTTGTCCTTGGTGGGCAGACTGGTTGGCACAGTGATCTGGATTTGAAGGCTTCATGGTTGTAACAGATGCTGAGAATACCAATGGCCCAGCACCTAGAGATCTGGGAAAGGTGGGGGCCATGGGAAGCTGAGTTGGAGTGTGGCCCCTGCCTCTAGGAGAAGCTGGGGTCAGTCCATCTGGCTTCTTGTCCAGTCAGCCCACAGTAAGCTCTCACGGTCCTTTGGGCACAATTCGACTTGATGCTCCTAACCAGCAAATGGCAAACATATACAAAATATACGATTTGTTAGAAAAATATAACTTCATGAAACTACTCAAAAAGAAATACAATTTTTGATTAGATTTATCCCTTGAATCAGTTTTCAAATCCACCCTCCTCCCTCAAAAAAAAAAAAAAAAAAAAGATAAAATAAAACAAGCCATTAAGCCCAGAAGATTTTACTGGTCAGACCCAAACTTCAAAGAACAGATAATTATTATCTTAAACAAAGTGTTCTAGTGAATATAAAATGAGAGAACACTGCCCACTTCATTCTATGAAGCAAAATAATTCTGATGGCAAAATCAGATAAGGAAAGTACGAGAAAGTAACAATTAAAGGCTAACCTCACTTCTAAATATAGATGCAAAAATCCTAAATTAAACATTAGTGAACTGAATCCAGAAATGCCTATTAAAAATATATTATTATCCAGTTAGAGTCATCCTAGGAATACTAAGATGGTTAAAATTAGAAAGTCTATTAATGAGATTTACCGTATTAACTGGTTAAACAAGAAAACTGTATGATACTCTCAATAACTGTAGAAAAACTTTTGATAATATTCAACATCGTTTCATAATACCAATAGCAGGCTAGAAGTAGAAAGCAACTTCCTTAGCCTGGTAAATGGTAGCTACCAAAATTATAGCAATTTTCAAAATTATATAGCAAAAATTACATGTAATTGTGAATGTTGAAAGCATTCTTTTTCAGATCAAGAACACAATGAGATTTGTTCTATCACCACTTCTATTCAACATTGTATTGAAGCTTTTCACTAGTGTGATAAGACAAGAAAAAGAAATGTTATAAGGATTGAAAAGGAAAAAATATGAAATAAAAAATAATCTACAAACTACTAGAAAAAGTTGTTATTAGAGTTGTTGAACATGAATGATGTAAAATCAGCAACAAAGACTATAAAATGTAATTTTTAAAAAAGGGATATATTTTTAATGGCAACAATAAAATCTAACTTACCTAGGAATAAATATAACAAAAGATGCATAAGACTTTTGCCAATAAAACTATAAAACTTTATTGAAGAACACAGCAGAATATATAAATAGATGGACCATAAAAGATGCCATTTTGTAGTAACAGTAGTTTTCTTAAAAATAAGTCTAATAAATTCAGTATAATTATAATAAAAATTCCAACAAGATATTTTTCAAAACTTGACAAGATTATCCTTAAATACATACAGAAAATGAAAAGGGTAAAGAATAGCCAAAACTCTTTTAAGAGGAAACACAAGATGTGTTTGTGTGTGTGTGTGTGTGTGTGTGTGTGTGTAGTAGTAGAGGGAATTGACTCTAATAGACATCAACATTTTCTTTAAACAACAGTGTGGTGTTGGCCTAAAAAGCAACAATTAGGCAAATGGAACAGAATAGAGTCTAGAATTAAACTAATTTATATATGATAGTGATGGCATTTAAATTATAGGAAAAAGATGTCTCCAACAGTGCTGATACTAGTGGCTATTTGTAAGGAAAGATAAAACCAATCCATACCCAAATAATTTCCAGAAGGTTTAGAGACCTAAAGGTGAAATATTATTACATTTTAGGGGAAAATATCACGTTTTAGTGGTAGTAGAATATGCAATTATTTTTTCAATGGAACCCAAGAAGCACTAATCATAAAAGAAAAATGGATCCATTTGATATTAAAATTAAAAACTTGTTTTATAACAAAAGGCACGAGAAACAAAATGAAAAGACAAGCTACCATATAAGAGATGATATTTGTTATTCATATAACCAATATAACTAGAATTAAAAATGAGATAAACAACCCAGGAGAAAAAAGATAAAAGAATGAACAAGCAATACCCAGAGGAAGAGCCCTGAATGGCCAATTATATTTGAAACTGCTCACCAACCCCCCTTTCTCGAAGCCATCAGCCTCGTTTGTGAGTTATCTAGTCGTATTCTTTGTCAATTTTTCTGTCTTCTGTGTGGGAATTCTTCGTGTTTTGAACATGTTCTTTTGATCTAGGTATTCTGACCTGGCAACGCTGGCTCTGCTGTTTTCACCTGGTTGTTCCTGAAAACTTTTTACTGAATATAAAAATTTAAATATGATTTACCCACATTTATAGTGTTTTTATGTCTTAAGAAATCTTATCTCTCCCAAATTCACAGAGACATTGCCCCATGTTTCCTTGTAGAATCTTTAGACTTCAGTCACTTTTACATTTAGTTATATGCTCTTGTGTGGCGTGCGGTATGGGTCGACGTTCATCTTTTTCCCCACATAGACAGTTGTTCCAGCACCTTTGTCTTTTGTTCAACACTGAATTACTTTGGCACTTTGACCAAAAACGAATTGATTATGTCAGTGTGGGTTTATCTCTGAACTCTCTTGTTCCGTGAATCTTTACACTGTGCCATCGTGATCACTACTTTTATAGAAAGTCCTGTAATTAGCTAACGTTAAGTTCTCCAACTTTTTAATGCTCAAGATTGTTCTCGTTTTTCTAGGCCTGTTACATTTCCATATAAATTTGAGAATTAGTTTATTGATTGCTACAAAAATCCTATTAGAATTTTTAAAAAAAATTTATTGAGATATAATTCACAAGAGGGGTTGCAGGAACCTCCAATCCAGAGCTGCTCAATGAGAAGGACAGGTGACAGCCTGGACTTTCAGTTAGCATCTGGTGGGCTGGGGACAATCTTGCAGAACTGAGCCCTGAACCTGATGCTTTCTTTAGGCAGATGGTGTCAGCACTGAACTGAGTTGAATTTAGGCTACACAGCTGGAGCTGGAGCATTGCCTGGTTGCAGACATCCCATCAATATCTGATCTTCTAACTCATGAACATAGTTTACCTTTTAACATTTATTTTAAGTCTTCTCTATCTCGTCTCAGACATGGCCTCATCTAATTCTAATTACCTCCAAAAGACCTCATCTGCTAATATCATCCCATTGGGGGTTAGGGTTTCAACATATACATTTGGGGGGGACAAAAACATGCAGTTCATAACAGAGATACTCTCTCCCAGTGTCCAAATACACAGCCCCAGGGAAGTCTCAGGATGGGCCAGTTCTGGATCACATGCCGACTGCTGTGGCCAGAGGGGGTGACTGGCAGTCTAGCCAGAGCTCAGCGTGGCAAAGGGGCAGTCACTCAAAGAAACTAGTGTGTTCCAAAACACGGGAGAGGAGATCAGGGCAGAATAGCATATTAGCTGTCTTCTGAAGTGAGGGGGAGGGGACCTACGGAGAGTGTCAGGTCCACCCTAATACTCACTTAGACATTCTTCTGGAATCAGTTAGCCTTTCTTCTAGAATCTTCCAACTGGGAGAGGGCTGTGAAGTATCACAGCTGGCTCTAGGGCTCAGGCAAGAAAGGGGAAGTGTCGCATGGGGACATGATGAGGTGCAGGTCTCCTCCTTGAAGGTGGCAAGACATTCAGTGCAGAAGGGGGAACTTGCCCTAAGGGGTCAAGTGGCCCAAATAAATAAAAGGCTTACTTAGCCAGGAAAAGTCCAGGCATGGTGGAGATACACTTCCCTTTAAAATGGTAACAACTATTAAAATTCCCATCGCCACCAGTTTGGGAACTCTTACCCTGTGCCAGACACCGTGCCATGCAAATTATGCTCAATTCCTGATTTGATCCTTCTAACAACCTTTTGGGGTGGCTATTATGACCCCCATGATATATGAAGGTGTCTTTCAGCTCCACAAGCTGGTTAAGTCTAGGATTAAGTCTAGGATTAAATCTAGGACTTGGGATTTTATTTAACTCTGTGTGACAAAGAGGGAGAGAGGGTCCTGAGTTGCTCTCGCACATCACAATAGCATACAGGGCTTCCACGGGCTTCCACAAACAGAATGCTGAATGGTCCTGAAATGCTTACTGAACAGTTTGCTGCTGCATTCTCTCATCTGCCACTGCTAGCAGCTGGGTTTGGATAGCATCAGCTAATACCGAACCACAGCTCTATCGCCCTGCAATTTCACTTGGGCAGAGAAAGCGTTGACATTTCATTTCCAAACTTACAGAAGCACAAAGAAAGAAACCTTTCAGCTCCTCGGATGGACTCCAGCCAGTTCATGTGCAAAATCCCCTTGTTGCTGAGCCCTTCTGGCTTCCTCTCATAGGACAACTGTCAGCCAGTTCAAATGGCTTCCTTTTCCACTTTTTCATTTGTTTCAGATGTACTGGGCAAGTCACTGGGTACCATACTGGTGTTCTGTTTTTAGCCATAAAAGAATCCAACACTTATGAGTTCTATAAAATGGGATATGAGTAGTATCTTTGTGTGGGTAAAGGAATAGAAGTTTTTGAGTGAAAAATAACCAGTGGAAAAAAAGGAAGCGTGGTGAGATTAAGTTAAAAATTTTAAGCACCTTGCTAAGAGTTACAAAGCAACTGTCATTACAAGCAACGACATATGCCAGGGGCCCACCTACACTATACGAGGCTTTTTAACCTTGTTTTTTGAAAAAGCCCAACTCCATTTAAAAATAAAGATAGAATGATTATCAAACCAGTCAATCAATATAGTAAACTACAAAGAAAAGAGTAAAATAAAATCAATACCCACTTAAAAATAACTATCACTAACTAGGTAAACATCATTTCTGACTTTTTTTTTTTTTTACAGATACAGATAAAAGATTTTTAAACATATACTTACTTATTTTTATATTTATTTCCAATCACATTTAAAAAATAGCATTCAGCTAATTTGCTTGTATTTAAGAAACTAAACTGAAGCAATTATTACACTTTAAATATTTCTTTATCCTAACAGATATTTCTTTAAAACTCCATTAAATTTTATTTTTTTTAAAAAGTTACCAAAAAATAAGATTCCCTCACTCCCAATTTATTAGTTACATTATAAAGGTTTATAATATTTGTCATGTCTATCATATGACTCTAACTCCCCGTGTGGCCTTGGTTCTTCATATAAATTCGGTGCTCACCACTCATCCTTTCACTGTAAGCCCCTCCGTTATCGAGTTATTTGATTCATCTCTCCTACCAAATGGTTTTCTTAGGAAGGGCTCATGGGTGTGGCATTCCCAGAGTCCTCGCATGCTGAAGAGTGCCTGACATTCTGTTGACAACTTGGCTGCTGGTGATACACAGAAGCCACTGTTTTCATACTCAGAACTTTGGATGCATTCCTCCATTGCCTCCCGTCACTGAATCTTGAGGGAAAGAAGTTAGAGACGCTTTGGTGACTTGCTTTTTCTGCCTGAATGAAGAATTCTTTTTTCATTCTTGAAGTTCACTAACTTGACCAGGATACGTTTTGTTGTCAAGCGCTTTCTGTCAACTTTCCTAAAACACAAGACACTTTTTCAATTTAGTGTTTAATTCCTTCAGGAAAACTTTTCTGTATTAGATCTTTCTTCTTTAGTTTCTTTTTTTGGTCACCAATTACACGTTAGAATATCTTTGTCTTCCTACAATTACTCTCTCAAAAATTAGTTTAATCTGTTTTTTTTTTTAATTCTTCACTTTGCTGTCATCTTAAGTCTTGTTATAAATTGTTTTTTGACTTTTTTTTGCTCTAATTCATTTATTTGTTCTAAAATAGTGTCATTCTGGTCGTTTCCTTAACTGCCTTTTTAAAATCTCATTCCACTATCTGATCAGCTCACATGAGCTCTCGTTTAATTGAATTCATGTTCTTTTGAAGTTCTCTGAGAACACGATACCCCTACAGGAGTTCTGTTTCTTAGACCAGCTTTCTTTCCCAGTTGGTTTCATCTCTTCCCTACTGCATGCCCTTTGCTGGCTGTGGCGTATTTACGTAGCTGCCAGGTGACTTTATTTAAATTTGCTCATGTTTAAGGTGGGCAACCCCGACCCGACCATTTACTTGCTTTGAAGTGGTGTTGGCGTGCTCTCCCTGGCACGTTTGCCGTCTTATGTGACAACTACTTCTCTTCGTCTGTGCTCTGTATACTTCCTGTCATGGATGATATGAAACGTACTTCATCAGCAGCATGACACAGACACTGAACAGGCAGAACAGAGGTGGCCACAGCTCGGGCAAGGCTTCGAAGGTTCCTTGTGGGTCCATGTTAAGCCCTTTTGTTGCTGGATTGTGGAGTGGTCTGAAGTTAGGGGGGTTGCGACAGAGGCTGGGGGGTGGTGGCCAGAGCAGCATTAGACCCTTCAGATACTGGTTATTTACCTCCTAGTCCAGAAGTATTTTAATATTTTAATAACTAACACCAGCCAAACCCAAGCCAGGCTTGTCTGCATCTGCATGGGGAGGGAGAAGGGGCTGTGCATACGGGCTTTTGTTGGAGGAACTGGACCCTGCTCTGTCTTCTGACACGTGCATTAAGTGCTGCACTGGGTCGATTTCCAAATGCAGAGGAGACGTATCTACTACATCATGGGGGGAAGATCCCTGGCACGTGGCTGTTTCTCTTAATTCGTGGATGAGCAGTTTGTTCTGGTCCCTCGTTTCACCAGTCCCTCCCCAGCGACGCCCCCTCTTCTAAAGCACCTGTGCGAATACAACGTGCTGGCTCCACGCAGAGGAAGACTAAGGCTGCCCATCCTGCCCGACTGTTGAATCAACTTAACAAAACCTGAGACGTTGATGAGAATTCCAGATTTTGCAAACCCCTCCACAGGAGGCAAGATTCAGAGGTCTTCTCATTCTCGCCAGAAATCTGCGCTTTTCTGGTCTTTTCTTCGGCAGTCGTCTTTTGAAGCTTCAAGCTCAAGGTTGGGCTCCTTCCCATGCTTCGCTGCTGGCGAACTTAAGTGGTTTTTACTTTTCAAATTTTTATTTATTTTGGTAGTTCATTTGTTAGGCTTTAGGGGGTGAAGCTTCTGTAATCTGTCCTTATCTATCCTAAGAAACCATACAAATATTTTTAAGAGAAGCACTTGATAAAATACTTTAAAAATAAGTTTATTATAACTAATGAATATAAAATCTGACAAATGTTTTCAAACATTTTTGCAAAAAAAGTAAAACCCTCCCTTGTTCCCCTTCCTCACAAGATACAGAGTAAGAACTTGGACAGAGTTGTACACGAAACCTACACGTGAAATCTTCATTCATCGGCTGGTCCTAAAAGGCTCCAACACATTATACTCTAAGTCAAGGTCCATTACGATTAAGAAATCAACAAAACACTTGATACTTGCTTTCTATTGTCATTATGATGCTCAATCAAAATGCTGAAGGACAAGAACAGGTAACATAAGACTCAGCGTGACAGATAATCAAAGTGCATGGATCTATGAAATCACATTCAAGATAAGAATACTGGGGGTAGAATTAAACATTGACATAAAAAACAAATCCAGGGAAATCGATGTACGCTGTAGCCTTTGGCATCTGGTCTAATGTGTTTTTTCTTTAGAGAGACATAGTTTTGTCCAATCTATTAACCAGATTACATCGGCTTTAACACACGCCTTGTATGACTCAGATTGTCCATAGCCAATTTCACATGAGGTAGTCGGGTTGTTTACTGACATTCTAGTGAAACTGTCGTGACACAGGGGGCTCATACATCAAACGTGCCATGAGACTGGCTCATGAGCCTTCCAGGATGCAACAGAAATGACTTCTAGAAAACCCTTCTTGTCATCACTGACTCCATGTACACCTAAGAGACACAAAAACGGGAGTCTTTGCAAATAAGATCAGCTTTGCAAGGGGTACCAACCACTCCAGGGTGGTTTCTATTTATAAAGTACAGGGAGGAAATACTGACCACACTTTATAATATATGTAATAGAAAGGATGATGCTTAAAACGAGCAGAATCTCTTTCTTGTGTACTCACATCGCTTAGCTGAAAACATGTGTCCACTCTGAAAGAGAAGTGATTAAAAAGGTAACCAAAGAATTTTGAAAACTTTTGCATTACATAGTGATATGTCTTTTCCTTTTAATGAAAGGCTATATAAAAACAGAGGAGGAGAAAGATCAATGCATGCGTCAACCGTACCGTCGATAACCGCTTAATCATGGCCTGGAGTGCCTTAGTGCAGCAGTGCAAGGAGAAATCATGCAAACGGCCCCTGTACACAGGACTGCTGGCTGCGACAGGGTGGGGAGTGGGGACGCTTTCAGAGACGGGCTGGCAGACGGCGTGTTCACGGGAGTGCTGAAAGGCCCCCTAACAACCTTACAACAGATAAGCAATCTTAAAATGCCACGAGACGGCGAGTGAATGTTTTATGTCATTATTATGAAACCCCTGAGTAAGCAACTGCAGATTACAAAGGGACGCCCGGAAGCAGCACGCAGTTCTCACGCGCGTCCCAGGAGCACGGGGTTACCGCCCGCACCAGCCCGCACATGCGCGGTGCCAGACCAGAGCAGCCCCGGCCGGGCCCTCGGCGACCAAACACAGCAGCTCAGCTAACAGAACAACAGCTGAAAATATATATTCATTTCACTTATAAATTCTAAATCTAAAAATGTAAAAAAAGGTTGGTAGTTCACCTTAAAAAAAAAACAAAACACGAGGGTGGGGAAGCTGAAGAGTTGTAAAACCTATGGCTAAAATCAAAGTGGCTGATTTTAATCAGTGATTCAGAAATGCACCATTACGTAACTGGCTTCTTGCAGGGCGTGGTAGATTAGTAAGAAAAAAAAAAAAAGTCCATAAAATTGTTTCCTTCAGAAAGTTTCCGAAACGTCTCACATCATTTTATGCTGCTCAGAACCCTCTGACGCTCTCTGCTGCCTTAAATATTTCTTCATATACAATTTTCACAATTGGATTAAGTTTCCTTAATAAGTTACCTCCTACTTCAGCTCTTTTACTTCTTCCAAATTGAATAAAGTGTTGGTCCCTACCACATATATATTTTTTTAATTAAAGACACTTTTCTGAAAATATAAAGGTGAAAACTTTAACTTTTTGGATATATACAAAAATGCAATTAATAATCAAAAAAGAGAAGACTGCAAAACTTTCTAGCAGCCCTCATTCCATATCAGATCATCTTTCTTAGATGCGACACATCATGGCGATCACCTGCCTTACAGCTACAAACAGAAGCTCTCGCGGTCTGGGAGGGGAACCGAACCCCCTAACCCTGGGTTAGGTCTGTGCCAGATGCTCCACTTGTGCCAGGAGGTACTGCTGAACAGGGCAGAACCGCTAAAAGGGGGGGGGGGTGTGGTCGGTGCTCTGATGGGGGCACTGGTGGCAATCTCTAGTGACAGAGGAGAGAAGCAGCAAGGTTGAACTAGGAGTTCGGAGAGCCCTCATGAAATATGACAGGTGGGGAAGCTTTATGTTCAGAATGGCACGCAAATGATGACAAGGTGCCTCAAGCCTCTACCCCACACCTAATGAGCACCGCCTGTCAGAGCCAGTCCCCCGGGCACCGACACGCTCGCCGAGCCGAGTCCCACTTCTAGAACTCCCTGGGAGCTGGTGAGAAAACCACACCCACTTCACAGCCACAAGCTGGTTTCGCCCCAAAAAGATCTCTCTCTAACTTCACAGTTTCACCAGGATTAGCTAGCAGAAGTCAAATTTGCTTTCAAAGGACGGAAAAATTGCCATCATTGAAAGAATTTTGTTCAGTTAGACAAACACATCGATCCCTCGAGTGTAAAGCCTGGTTTCGGCTGTGGGAGATGAAACGGTGGGTACGAAGGGCCTGTGAGCGGTCATCCGATGTTACTCACTAGCTTCTCCTGATACGCAGAAGACACGTTATCTTTTTCTTCAGGATTTCTCTAACGGTTACTCTTGAAAAGGGATCCTAAACACGTCTGAGCAATGAGAGCAAGCTGACCGCTGTGCCAACAAACACACCAGCGTTTTCTTACCTCCTCTCATCGCCCGGGTGAAAGAAAGCTTTGATTTCCCGAAGTCTTGGAGGTTTGTGGGGAGAAAGCCTGAACAATCTTTTCTCTTTGTTCTCTTCTTGAATGGTAAATGCAAATCAGCACAAATAGGACTTTAACTAAAATGGAGAAGCAAATGCTGTAGACTCAGGAGGAAGCTCTACCTGTGCCAAGCTTCAGGTCAAGGTCAATTGATCGTCTGGCATTAGGTTCAACTTCTAGGTATTTTTATTGAAGGACTCTCCAAATTTGACATATTATAGGCAAACTTAATATGCTCCAGTGAGGAAAATACCTATCAAAAAACATCAGACCCATCCTACAGGGTAATGTCTGGGAAAAGGGTGAGAAGAAAATGCAACTCATTCATTATTCCAGCTATTCTGATCTGGGTTCCCAGAGATCCCAGCATATTTACGTATTATAGCGTTCTTCCCCGGGAGTTGAGTCCTGCACACCAAGGCAGTGCCTGTATACGTGCCAAGTGGCCATGCCGAGCAGTGTGCTTTGTGTATGTGTGTTCAGAGCATCAGGTATAAATCTGAGGTATCCTCAGCGTGCACCCCCTCCCAAGAGCACAGCGCCTCAAAGTGTCTTCATTCAAGGTGAGAGTAGATTGGCTGTTTTTTCTTCTTCCCTCTTAGGAGGCTGCATCAAGGGCAGGAATTCTAAGTTATCCCCTAGTTCCACCCTCATATTCACACCAGCTAGAGGGAGAGCCACACTGATCACTTGTGGGGACGGGGAGGGAGGACCACACACCCGCCTTGGCAGCTGCCAACAGGAAGTGCCAAAATACAAAAGAATCAGCATCATTTTAGCACCCAGCCTTAAACATTTGATGTTGCTTTTCTAAGTTTAAGCCTTTTCCAGACATCCTCATGTGAGTAGAGGAACTGCATCATTAATTTGAACAAAATAAATGCTCATTTGTTCAAAGACACCCAACACAAAATCAGTATCCCTCCCTCCATAACCTCTCTGCCTAAGGTGGGGTGGGGGGTTCTCTTTGCCCTAGGAACAGCATCACCTGGCGCTGCCCAGGTAGCATTCAACTGTGCCCCTCAAAGGGACGCACCCTTGTCCTTGGGAAACTACCTCACACTGGGACTTCTCTTCCAGCTACTGTCAACAAGTGGCCTCTAACAGGCTTCTCTCCCACAAAAACTCTGGGCAGCTTGGCCTACTGAGAGACTGGGGCCACAGTCGGAGTGTCACTCTTTTCAAGAGAATGCCCACACAAGGCTGTTTTAGGAAAGAATGAATGCCACCCGTGAACTCGGACATAGCCCCACAGCTTCTGAAGCTGACAAGCAGCTGCACCGAGCTCACTCTGCACGATGGTGGATACACCGAGACTGGCGGGAGCGTGCACTCGGAACCGTGGTCCCCGAACGCACCCCAAGGCCTGCAGGCTGGCGCCGCCGCTGTTATGAATGCTGCTGAGTAAGCTTGGTCCACTTCTCACTCACTCTCCTTTTAACTATTTTATTTCTACAACAGTCTCTTCCTCTTTGAAAAAAGGACACATCATTTATTTCATGGAGAAGATGGGGAATTCTGTAAACTGGAATTTAACCTCGTGGTTCTTCGACCGTGTGCGCACAAGAATCACTTAAAAAGTCTATTCGAATGCAGAGTCCTGAGTCCTACCCCCGGTTCCCGCGCTGCAGGGTGGGGAGAGGCCTGGGGGTCTGCTTTCTGCAGAAGTACTCCGTGTGACTGTGAAGCACAGGTGGTCCAGGTCACTGAGGAATTACCTGGTTCCTCCACTTAGATGCTGAATGACGGTGAGCAAATCCCTCAACCTCTAATCCTTACCTCTGAAATTGGGTGGTAATCCCTGAATGTCAGTTTCGGTATGATATCCGAATGAGAACATGCACGGGAAGGCTTGGGCACAATGACGGGGTCATTGCGGGTGACCTGTCCCACCTCTCCCACACTGTCCCTGATGCTGGGGTGAATTCACACCACCATCTCTTCGGAGCCATGGTCTGCCCACCTGTAAACAGTGATGGCACTTCTTGTTTGTGTCGCCTGCCTCCTACACTGACATGGTCACACCAATGCCCTGAGCACCTTGACGACACGGGCTCCTACTGGCTACACAGTCACGGAGGGAAGGATTCTCTGGAGAGTGTCTAGGGACAGGAAACTCTGTATTTCAACAGCTTTAACGATGGGGCACAGCTCACTCCAAATTTTTAGTCTAAGTTGATTGAAACCCTGGCTATGAGTTACAGTCCTTGATTCAGAATTTGATCATTTTCAGCTTGGGTTTGGGTGGCCCATTAAAACTCAAAGTTCAAAACAAAACACGGTACCAACAAACTGTCAAATCTGCTCTTGTAACTTGCCGTTCAGGTCTATATAACAGCTATGATTTGGTTTCCAGGAGGCCCTTTGAACTGAAATATATAGCACCTTGATTTTTAAACACACGGAACACATATGCATTTAAAAAAATTATATATAAAAGCTCTAGGCTTCGCCTCCGCCGCCCCACGCCCCCGAGGGGCTGGAGAGGGCGAAGCTGCTGCTGGAGGGTAAGCAGAGCAACAAAACACGCCGCAAACTCCACTCCCCAGAGCGAGGCGGCGGCGGGGCCCGCGGCCGTCACACCACCTCATCCGACTCCAGTCCGTGGACCTCGTACAAGGTGTCCAGGATGGCCAGCTGCTTCTCCATGGCAGGGAGGTACAGGCTGAGGTCCCTCTGCATGCCGACACTGAAAGCTGCTTTCTGGTGGTCTCCTTCCTTTATGGTCAACGCCGCCACAAAATCTTCATAGGACGGAGCTGCCCTCAGAGCTAACTGCAAAAGAACTGCTGGTGAGAGTCTGCATCACGTCTCAATCTCACCCACACTTCACTTGTATTCACGAGGGCATGCGTGCACGTGCACATGCATGCACGCACACACACACACACACACAGCGCTGAGGAGAGCAAGAGTGAAAAAACAGGAATATGCCCTTCCAGTTCGTAGACTCAAAAAAATTTTTTTCAAGCACCAAATAAAATAATTTTACGGCTAGAAGTAGCAAGTACGTATTTATAATGCCATTGAGTCAGGAAATGCTGAGAGAAAAAGCATGTGAGAAAAGCTCCCTTCTCATACACGGTATGATGCAGACTATGCCCCCTGACCCCTTGGAATCTTCCTGATTGCACGTGGCTACCGCAGCCTGTCCCACGTGGCCAGCCTCCCATGGCTCTCCCTCCTATCTGTGTCTCATCTTTATACGTGCGTTCCTTTGCATATCACCTATTTCCTCCCACATGGATAATATTTCCTGTGTACTCCTGATTGAACCTTTTCTACAAAAGAAGGGAACTAACATTTGTTGTGCGCTGATGTTATTGTAATAGTGTATTTTATCCCAGTTGATCTTCATGAGAACCCTGTATGGTTTATACCCCAGTTCACAGATGATCATCTCTGCTTTTTTGGGCATCACACCACACCGTTCCACTCCCCTGAGACAGGTGGTTTCCTAGGCTCCTTATAGCCCCCTCCCCTCTGCAGGCCCACATTCCCTAAGCTTGCTAAAATTGGCTGTCTGGCATCCGCTGCATTGGCTCTGCTGACATCTCTGGAGACTTTCTGGAATCCTGAATTATCATTCTATAGCTGCTTTCCTGAGCTCCCTTATACTTTGAATTTGAAGGTCTTTGAGAATCAACCCTCTCCCTTTTTGCAGCTGAAGAGTAACTGGCATTTACCATGCATAGGTTTGGGTGAAGACTGCGACCTGAACCCCAAACCATTCACGGATCACAAAGTTTTAATCTCCTAGAACCTCAGTTTCCTCACCTGTAGAAGAGAATTGATACCACTCTCCTTATTTGAAGGGTTAATGGGATATATATGATGTATTTAACCCACAGCTTGGCACAAAAATAATACTCAAATAATGGTAGGAGCACAAAGGGGAGAGCAGAGAATGAAGAGAAGGCAATTATTCAAAATTATAATGTGGGAAAATCTGCCCAAACTGAAGGGTATGAGTCTCCAGATTTAAATACCCACCCAAGTGCTTAGCATAACGAATGATCAAAACCAAAAGGGGAAAAGATCCTAAATGTATCCATAAGAGGATAAGGAAGAGTTTATATAAAATGGAACAGAAATTAGAATGACATTAAATTTTATAATAGTAACAGAAGAAGCTGGAGGACAAGTGAGGTATGCTTTCAAAATTCTAAGAGAAAATTATTATTAACCTAGAACTTTATACCAGCCAAAGCATCACTCTAGAAAAAAAGAGCAGAATAAAGACGTTTTTAGGTTCGAAGGCACTCAAAAATTTAGCTTCCTTGTGCCCTTTCTCAGGAAGCTACTAGAGGATGGACATCACAAAAGCGATGGATTAGATCAAGAGACAGGAAGTTATAGGGCCTAGGAAATAAAATTAGAGTGAGGCAGGGATTTAATATAGGAAAACTGGTGAAGAATAGTCCTAGGTCAATAGCATGCAACAGGCCTGAACAACTAATTCAGATTGGAATAAGAGTTTAGAAAGTTCTGAAGGGGAAGTCTCCAAGAAAAAACAACAAAATATAATCTGATACATTTGTGAGTTAAGAGTGATAGTGATTTGAAGGCTCTGATGGTGCAGGAAAAAATATAAAACATATAAGCACAAAAAGTAAATACCATAGAATTTTGGCTCATCTCGTCATGTTAACTTGTGACGTCATTACATTGGGAGGGGAGGCTGTGATAGCGAGGTCTTACACAGGTCAATTCTAATCTATGATGGATAAGGCCACAAAGAACCACAGATGTTCTTAGAATTACGGAGGAATTGGAAGAAACAGCCAGTATTTGAAAGTGGCTTCTTTGGAGTGAGTCTGGGAAGTGGAGAGCAGAAGGCAGGGGCTGCGAGGTTTTGTTATAGCCTCTCTGGACTTTTTGGTAAAAAACAAAACTGAACACTAAACACATTTTTTTAGGTAAAATAAAATTTTTTTTTTTTTTTTTACATTTTATTAGAGTGAGGCCCAAGGAGTTTCTCAAAGGTTCATCACAGAAGACTGTGATACAGCCAAGTCTATTTGGGAAACGACAGAACTCGACTACAGAGGGAACCAAAAGGTCATGTGCAGGATGGCTGGTGGCCATGTTATAGGCAGAGCCTGGACTGGGCACTGGTTTCATAAGTTATAACTGTTCAAAGATAAAAGTTCACTATTTGGCTGGAGAATGAGTTAAATTCCTTGAGTGTAAAGATATTTCCCTGAGCAACTGTGATCAGTTAAACGAATTTGCCCCTGCTAATTAATTAGCCCGTTGGGAAATTCAGTAAACGTTCCAAAGTAGGAATAACGTGAATAACAACAGTAGAGAGGCTGAAAGGGCCGATCTAGCTTCTCTACTGACGAAGCTGTTGCCAAATGCTTGATATAATCTATTTTCTTTAAAACCAGCAACTTTAAAAATTACTGGCAATAACATCAAGAGCCTTCCAAATGTTCTTACTCTATAACTTTGGGTGTATTACCACACCTCTTTGTATCTTGGTTTCTTTCCCTGTAAGTAGGGAAAATAAGAGAACTTACCTCAGAGTGAGGAATTTAATTACTTTACATGTGTAAAACACTTAGAGCAATGTTTAGTGCAAGGTAAGTGCTCAAAATTCTAAATTGTGGTTATAGTTATTGGTATTAGACATGGCAATTCTACTTCCAGGAACCTATTCTGAGGAAATAAGAGTTTTAGTAAAAAATGCATATGAACAGATACTGTTTTATTTGTAATAATAAACTTTGAACCAGCTTAAATATCCAACATAGAGAATTAGACAAAAAAACTATGGTACCTCCATACTAGAGAAATATCATGCAGTCACTAAAAATAATGATTTTCAAAGACTCTTAACAGTATTTAAAAATGGTCATGAGAGAATCTATTGAGTGTGCATGTGGGGGAAAGATACAAAATTACACTATGAGCTAAATGTCAAAAAATTTATATGCATATATAGAGCAAGTATACAAAATAAACATAATTATACACATACAATATAAACATGTAGACGTAAGTATAAACGTGTTAAGTAGATATATAGATATATAAAATACATAAAAATGTATAAAATTAAATAGAATGATATTTAAAAGAACATGTAACAGGATATAATAATACAAGTTGAGCAGGTAAAACACAAAAATATTAAAAATGGTTATTATGGAGTGATGAGAATATGGATCATTTAAATTTTTTCCCTTTTCTAGTCTTCCATAATTTCTACGATGTTTTATGTTATATCTAAATTACTATATGTTGGGGGGAAATGCTTCTAGTTATAAAGTCCTTTTAAAGATTCATGCTTATGATAAATTTTCTGCTATAGCTACATTCTTATTGTCAATATCTCTTGAATTATTAATATTTCAGGATAAAACTTTACCTTCCATACTAGAAAAAAAAAAAACCATTCACATTTCTCATACAATGAGCAACTCAGTGTTTTTATGCTTTGTCATCTCACCAAGGAAACGCGGGTGTCAGACACCTGCAAGCAATCACAGTATTTACTCAGGGAGGCTGATGAACGTAGCACATCCACTGACTAATTATTCAGCAGCAACCTCTCAATTACTCCATCTTCACGGTAGAGAGCTGCAATGTGGGTAATGAGCACTAGCCTTTGGAGACAGCGATCTGCGTTTAGCCCTGGGCTCTGCCACAGCCTCGCTCTGGCACTCTGGGACTGGAATGAATAGTTCTGAATTTATAAAGTAGTGGGAGTTAATCCCGAGGATTACCAAAGATAATAAACATGGGAGCACCTGGCACTACACGCGTCTGTCCAGCAGCCACATGGCAGCTCTTGTTAGGACTGTTAAACATGCACGGAAGGTACGTGTGGGCAGTCCGTAGCTGCAACGGGTCTGGCTTCTAGTCCGGCAGACAGCAGGGCATGGAGCTAGTCATCCCCACGCTTTCAGAAAAGATTTCATTTTCCCTAAATCTGACTTCTTCCACTGTCAATTCTTCCCACTTTCTTTACCTGCCTCCTAATAAATCATGACCTAAACAGTTCTTACCTTGGCAGATGATGCCTCCTGTCCTTTATATTAGTAAAAAACATCATCTGCATGGCTGTCTTTATCCCCCGACCTTCAAAGGATTCTGACGCTTCCTGGTGCGCCACTACACGAGACTCGGCCTTGTCATGGCTGCAACTGACTGAGGCCGCCCTCTCCCCGGACGGGAGAATCACAGCGCACGTATCACTCCTGACATAAAGGGCCCACCTACTCCTGCTATTCTATGAAGCAGGCTACATGATTTGTCCAGGCGACCGCGATCCCCAGGCGTTCTTAAGTCAACGTGTTGGGGAGGAAGTGTTGGGTATCAGGAGACAAATATATGAATACGGACACCGCCACAATGAAAATAACTGGGTGAGAAGAGAATTCTAGCCCTAGCCGCTGGCACACGCAATTCAATTAACAGTCAAAGATGAAATTCAAGTTAAGGAAAAATAAATCAAAATCTGAGGATTAACAAAATGGAACGCAACAGGCAGCAGGGGGGGCCACGAGCTCAAGGGCCCCGCTGGGTTCCCCTCGACGGTACCCGGCAGCTTCCTGCCCAATCCCATCAATACTCTTCGCCTCTCGGGAAGGCAAGCACTTCTGCGGCAAACCTGCACAGGAGCTCTGGAGCCGGACAGGGGAAAGCACCCCCTTCGCCAGCCTTTTCTGTTCCAGACACTTTTTAAAATTCAGTTTTCCGTTACAGTTGACGTTCAGTATTGTATTAACTTCAGGTGTTTTTGTTGCCAACATTTCCACACAACAAACACCCACAGGCTTAAATTAACAAGCAACATTTTTGTTCTTATTCTCGAAAACAGAAAAAAAAGGGAAACACCGCACACACAAAGCAGAAGCACCCTGTGACTCCAGAACAGGAGGGGGCAGAGGATTACTTACCGCAAAAACCCCTCGAACCACCCAGCCGTGGTGCTGCCGTAACGTTTTCCCGTACGCGTTATCTTGAAAAGAAGAAACGCTCCGTAAGGAACAATTCCATCAGAATCTGATGTGCCACTAGTATCGTGTCCTTTCTAAGGTACGCAGGAGCCTGTTCCCACTGGTATTAGGGACTTAGGGAAAAAGTCTAATGACGAGACTATCTATCCTAAAAGTCTTGAGCGGGGAAAAAACCTACACAGATTTTTTTAAAAAAGAAAAACAGGTATTCCCACTTTCACCCTGTATCAACATATCTCAACTCCAGCTTATTATCATGGTGGGAAAGGTTGAATACATATACCAATAAAAGTATAACAATGCAGTTTCTTGAAATGCTGTGTGACCCTGAGCCAGTCCCTTAGCTGCCCTCTCTACCCACCTGTTTTTCTCTGTGTAAAACAATCTCTAAGGACTCTTTTTCATTCTAACATTCAATTCTGGAACGTCAAATGTTTGTCCTAGGTGTCCCCAAGATCCTAGATATACAGCATTAAACCCAGAAACCATTACATTTATCATGGAAAGAACGGCTTAAAGTTACTAAGCTAGTTATAAAGTAATTGGTCAGGCCTATTAATAAGACATTCCTATCTTAGACTTTAAAGACAAAAACATTATTTTTGTCCCCATGTGTTTTAAAGTGAGATTTAAAAACCGGTATATGATCATTTTAATTACAAAAAATTAATCTCAAGAACAAAGTGACTGCGCTTTATGCAAGGGATGTGTTCCTGAAGGCTTTAAATAATATATGTAAAATTCAAAATCAATTTTTCCGTAGGAGTAAATGCATCCTCAGGAGGCACAGATCTGTATCACTGCAGTGCGTTTTTATTTCAATGCTCCATTTTATTTCCTAAGCATGATCCCCAGCAGCTTACAATGTTTACTCCTAAATTAACAGAGTATCATGGGGGTTGTGTGACCTTCTCCATCATGTTTTAGTCTCATCTAAATTCTGTTCCGAACTTACGTATTTTCATGTGCTAGCTTCAGCACTCGTACAAGTACCACCATCATTTAATCAATGCTTAGGTGACATTCTAATAGGGTGTAGAGATATTTTACATTGTAACAGGAGTGGGGAGCAGTTCGCTGGGGTTGAAGATCACTGGGACTGTGGCCGAAGTTTGAGGACCTTTATATGCCATGTCCAGGGATCGGAACTTCCCACGTGAGGCACAGTGGCAGTTTTACATAAAAATATAACACGTACTTAAAAAAATCGTATTTTATGAGTAATGCATGCACATTGTTTAAAATAAGGGAAACATAAAAAGGAGGGAAGAAGCCTACAATCATGCACTCCAGCATTCAGGCACTCCGGGGGTATAGCCTCTTCCTCTTATTATTATTTTTTTTATATACATTGTTTATTTTTTTCTACTAACAGTCATGGTCAATCTGATCTGGAACTGTGGCAGGGAAGAAACCAGGTGAGACTTGCACTTCTCTATAGTCCCAGCATCTGAGGCCATCCCTGTGCCTGACCCTTCAGCTCCGAAGCCACCTGGCCAGACTACCTACCTGTATATGAGGGTTCTGGATCCAGTGCTATGCCAGCCTCAAAGACTTTATACCTTCCCTACACTTTGCCATTTAAGTCAACCATTCAAAAAAGCCCAAAACCTTTAGCCACGCCCCTTTCAAGGGACAGCAAGAAAAAAAGGGTGCTGAGTCCAAATAACGTGGGCGGCCTGGTCTAAGGAAGAAGGAGTGCTTGTTCTGCCACCTGCCCTTCCAGACGAGGCAGCTACTCCTTACTGTCTGCACTTTGTGAGGGATGAATCTCCCCGGGCAAATGTGAGCCAGGAGGCCTAATGGGAAGAGAGGGTGTCAGGGAACCTGGGCGCATCCTGACTCAGGCCCCAGAAAGCCACTGCTGCAATTTAAAACCAACAAATGAAATAAAACTCAAAAAAAAAAAAAAAAAAAAAAAAAAAAGACTGGCCCAAAGTCCTTAGCTGACTTCTGGGGCTGCAAATATCCCTGCCACGTGAGGCTGCATTAAAATAAGATGAAGTCTAAGCCTGACCTATTTTGGTTACCTAGAGATTAGATAATGAAATACATTAATCTTTACTGTAATACCCATTCATTACCATAATGAATGTTCTATAATCTGGAAGTATTTTTGGCTTCTGAAAGACAGAAATGATACCCTTCTCCCAGTTCTTTGAGATGTGTCAGTTCCTCAGAGACCGAGTCAAGATTTCTGAGCAGGAAGCCTTTGACAATCACCTCACCCATTTCTCTTCCTTTACAAACAAACAAGAACAAAAGAAAAAAACAAAACAAAACAGAAGACCAGAGAGGTAGTGACTTGCCCAAGGTCACAAAGCTAAAAGCAATGAGAACTTGGGCCATTCTTGCTACATAAACCATTCTGCCAGAAAATGAATGTTTATTCTTTGGGAAACAAAATAATGAAAATGAAAAGATGTGCCCTTTTCAGCCATTTCCTGGAAAAAAAAAAAAAAAAAAGGTCTCATTCTATCATTCTGTTTACGGGAAAAATACAGATATGATTTCTTTACAGGTAATTGAGAAACTTAGTATGAGGTGCTTAGAGATTAAGCCTACACTGGTGGTAGTATCTGAGAGAGAAAAAAACTTTTCCATTACTGTTGGTGAATGACTATTCTGTCCAGGAACTGAACATATGAGAAAGTGTTCCTCTGTTGTAAATCTATAAGTGGTAAGAATTTGTAAAGTTACCTTGGGTTCCAGAGAGGACAAAGGAGAAGTGCAAATCTAAGTTTTAAGACAAAGCTTAGGAAGTAGATAAGCAAAGCCAGGGAAGGTAGAGTCAACCTTTCCCTAAGCTCAGGAATCAACAAGTACCTCAGCTCTGCAAATGAGCTGAACTAGGCAGCCCTTAGGCCAGAATTGAGAACCAGGAGAGGTCTGAGAGGGAATAAAGAGGGAAGAAATATGAAAAAGACAGAGAGAGGAAGAATGTGCATAACGTGACACCATATATATGAGTTTAAAACATGCAAAACAAACTAGATACTGTTTATGGACATACATATACATAAAGTATAAAAAACACGTACTATATAATGATAAAGAGCAAATTCAGGATGAAGATCCTCTCTTGGACAATGAGAGAAGTAATGGGGACAAGGGGTGATATGTGGGTACAGCACTAAACTATTTCACATATTAGGTCAAGTGGTGATACTTGTCAAATGCCTGAAATATTTATAATAAAAAACTGAGCTACAAGGAAAGTACCCTCCGAATTCTTTCTTGATAGTGACTAGACTTCAGGCAAAACAAAACATCTAGAGAAAAGCCAACCCAATAACCAGTGGACGGAGGTGAAATAAGAACTGAGGTATCCTTTGGTGCCAGGCACTACTGAGGCAGGAATGTGCGCAGTGTTGTAAGCCAGTTCTGCCATCAGAGGCTCCTGCTGTGTGGGCTTCTGAAGAGAGCAACTTGATCCGGGAGCTGCAGTATTTTCAGAATAATAAGTCACATTATGATTTGACACTAAATATCTGATTATGGGTTTGGGCTTTTTCTCTCACATAGCTCTCCTTGTCTTGAAAGCCTTTTACAGTAAACAATGTGACTGAGCATCCTTTTAGAATTTGTCCTGTTCTGTGCTAGAGATCTTGGTGGGGTTAACATTTACCTGACATTTGTGGAATCATTTTGAGGTGAGGGATGCATGATATTGCTATCTGGCACTGAAGGAAGAGTCCAGAGCATGTAATGTTTAGTACAACGGTGCATGAAATGCCAAAGCAACTTTTCTTCCTGCCACTTACAAGGACGCTCTCTAAAAGCTCGTTCTGACGTGGCATCTGTGAACAGAGGGGCTCGGCCATAGGGTGGGTCATTAAAAATATCTGCCTCGTGGACCCAACTCTTTTCTTAGGATGACCTCTAGAGAACGTCATAGGACATTAGGGGTTCAGAGCAGCTCTTGAGTCCAATCAAAATATTCCATTCTAATCATCATTATGGGGAATCCAAGTGGTGGCTCAAATGCAAAAGTGGGCGCATAAAGCCCAAGGCCTCCTTCTGGATGCTAGGGACTCATCCTACATCACACAAGTGCAGCAATACAATAGCTCTGCGTGCGTTTTCCAGAGTGTTAATAGACGCCAAGGCTTCCAATACGTATGTCATTTAGGACTTTTACACATCATTTTCCATATTCAAGGACACTTAAGATTATACAAGTTTTATAAACATTTGCCTCAAAATCTTTCTTAAGCAGTGTTTTCAAACTTGGGAGTGCCAGTCATGGTTTATTCTTAATTTATCCGTCTTGCTGTTCCTAGGTTAGGAACAGTTTTCAGTCATTGGAGAACTAGCTAATTATCACGAAAGGAAGGTAAAATTAACTGAGGCTGAGGGTAAGTGAGCTTCCATGTCCTAGCTCTTGATGAGTGGGTCTCTAACTTTAGCATCAATCAGAATCATCTGAATGACTTATTAACACATGGATTACTGGGCTCTGCCAGAGTTTGAGTCAGCAGGTGTCAGGTGAGGCCTGGTAGTCTGCGTAGCTAATAACTTTCCAGGTGATAAAGATGCTGCTGTCCTTGGACCTCTCTGATAACCAATGACCTAGATTTGAGACTCCAACCCCACGGAAGGTACTCATCCTCTTTAAACCTGTTTACTTGCTATAAAAGAGGAGTATGTGGAAGAGTAAATAAAATGTTTATCAAGAACCTAGGGTTATACCTATACTGCATGCTCTGTAAGTGGTAGCTGTACTCAAATTCAATTTTAAAATTTAAAATATGCAAGCTAATTTGCCAATATATGGCACATAAATTGCACACATACCCCCCTTGTTTACTTATATGCCCAAATTTCCTCATTTCAGACAAGATATCAGTTCTACTTATAAAGGCTGTGACTTCAAAATGAGAAAAGAGAAGCCTTCAAACCAAGCAGAAATATGCACTGAGGAATCTGTGGGCTCTCTAAACCGCTGAAGTGTAAATAGTTCTCATAAAACTACTTGTTTACACAGAGCAGCTGGTGTCTGTGCCTGGAGGAGAGGGTGAGCTGGTTAGGGGAACATTCTCTCTCCACATTGAACATCAGCAGAAAACCAGGGATCCCTAAAAGCAAGACAGGAGTTAAATCATGCAAGACTCTGAAATAATCCTGGATCTCAGGATGCAAATCTCAGATCTACAGCTCCCCCCTTTCCTTTTTACTAAAAAAGAGTGCTGAAGAGGAAGAGAGGAAAGGAAAAGCTAAGATTAGCTGTAATCACTTCGGTTTTGAAGCAGCATTTGCCCTTCAAGTCTCCTCTCTCTTCACAGAATCAGCATTTCCACGTCCAGGCTCTAAATCCAGTAACATGTAGAGGAGACAAAGAGGTGGAAGGAGGAGTGGAGGCTGGGCAGAAAGGGCATATCCTTGACTTCCTCTCCACGTGGGGGGAGGGCGGCGTGGAGGACACAAAGCTTTTCAGTCGCTAGTGTCCGGTAGGCACTGGGTTCTAGTCCATCCTGGCTCCAGCAAGAGGGTAAGTGAGATGAGCATCCCCTCTTCCCCTCACAAAGCGGGACAAAGCAATGGCATCGTGTGGCATGTAGAGCCCACCAGGCACCTAGGGCTGAATCCCCATCTTCTGCATTTTCTGCAGGTGGAGAAGTCTCTCGGGCAGTGTGAAATGTCCACATTAAGAAAATAATCTGAAGAGAAATTTCTGGCTTGGCACCTGAGCACTGTAAACTTTTCTGATTTGAGACAAATAAACCCCATTTTCTGGCAGATTATTGACTTCATATGTCATGATGATAAAAATATGAATGACAACAGAAGCTAACTTCTGTTAAGTGCTTCATCATCTATTGCTTTTCTAATCTTTTCACATGCATGAAACTACTTCATCTTTACAACAACCTCGTTAGGGAAATCATATTCCCATTTTACAGATGAGGAAACTGAAACAAAGGTTAAGTAAACTGACTATGGGCACAAGGTTATTAGTAGCAGAATCCAGAAAATGTAGGATCTGGACGTCTCCACAAGTCCTAAGTCTCATAGGTATGGGTTAGGGGGCATGAACAGTTATGGAGGATATATGTTTAGTACTGAAATCAGGACATCGAAGAGAGAACGTGACTGAGACTGCCCTGTAAATTCAGGGGTATGTGAGAAGCCCACAAATGCAGGAAGCCCAGACCGGTGGTAAAGCCCATCTGTGGGAAAAGTGGGGGCTGTGGCAGCAGGGGCCCAAAGTGACCCTGGTTCAAACCCTCTGTGGTCTTAGCAACTATTTTAATATTTAATCTTTCAGAATTTTGGTTACTTAACCTGAGAAAATGGATTGATCTGAGGATTAAGTTGTCTAAATTCTTCACAGAGTGTTACCGAAATATCAGCTTCGATTGTTTCATTGCATATCAGCGAGTTTCTGGACAGAAAGGCCTGGGAAAACTGTGTGGAGGCAGAAACCTCAGGACTCATGGTCCAGAGGGAGGACTATCAGGAGGAGGCAGACTCACCAAGACTGACAAGCTGCTGCAGGGGGGCGCTGGCTCCTCCTCCCCAACAGAAGCGCCTGATTCATTCATCCCTCTATCTATCGATCTATCGATCTATCGATCTAACTTATTTATTTTTATGCCTACAGCACCTGGTATTCCTAAGTGGTCTCCCATCCAAGTACCAACCAGGCCTGACACTGCTTAGCTTCCGAGATCAGACGGGATCGGGCACGTTCAGGGTGGCATGGCCGTAGACTCATTTCGCTATTTATACTCATGGCTACTTAGAGCTTGACCATGTGCTTCTCTACATCATAATAACACAGGATTTCCAGGTAATGTGAAATTTCATTCCCCATTCCCTCCATCATGCCTCAAGGCCCATGCTGGAAGAATTTCCCATAAACCAAGAGAGCAAGTTCAGCCACTTTGACAGGAGCACTATGAGGATGCTGACAAGTCTTTATAATTTTTCAAAACTGAGGTGATAGATTTATGGATCCATCCATCTGCTCACCTACCCACCCAATGTTTATTAAACATCTACAATGATCCAGTCACTGCACTAAGATGCTGGAGATACAAGATGATCTCCTGTGACCAAGGCCTTGATCCCAGTTTCAGCTCTACTAATATAGAGAGGAAGCAAGAGAAAGAAAATGTTAAGTCAAGCTATATTCAGAGACGGCAAGCAGTGCGTGTGCTGATCAGCCTTGCAGCCAGACTGCAGAACAAGATTTCTGCGGGGATTGCTAACAGCCCATTTCCACACACCCTGAAGGGAAAACAAGAAAATCAGAGTCTTTAAGTGTCGCCCTACACAGAATAAAATCATTCCTTCCCTATGGCTGAAAGCCTGGGGAACCTAGGATCCAAGGCTGGGCACCCCAGTAGGCCTTTCACTCTACACATTCTTACCTCTTCATACTGCATACTCATTCTTCCTCACTGCATGTCCATATCAAAGGAAGATGGGTAAACAAAGTCTTTAAACTGTAACTCATAGGAGCTGAAGAATAATACATAAACTGAATTCCTGGAACTTGGGGTCCCTCTCAGTGTCTTTACTGTCTCTCTCTCACTGTCCTGTCTCTGTTGTCTCTGTGCCTCTGAGTTTCTCAGGCTCTCTCACTCTGCCTCTGAGAGGAGACCACGCTCTGTCTGTGGAGTGTTACCCCTTCTCTAATAGACCTTCTTGACTCTAACTTTGGTGTCTGAATTCTTTATTACGCTCCACCAAGAACCCTGTCTCTCCTCTCTCAGCGCAGGGCTTGAGTCTCCACCGGGGGACGGTGCCGTCCTGCATCACTGCCACTGTAATGAGGGGACGCGAGGGCAGTCAAAGAGGACGAGATGACGACCAACCCCTGATCTCACTCCAGAGCAAACTCCCAGGGTTCCCCCACCCTCTCCCTCTTACAGTCTCTAAACACTAACTTCTCTTTGCATATTGATTTTAGAGGACTGTGTTGTGTTTGAAGATTAACGTAGGAAGAACTAATTTCTTGGAAATATTGGGTTTTCCTATTAAGAGACGGCTCTCCATTTATTTAGCTCTTCTTTAAGACACACTGATTTTTAATAAGTTTGATTTAGATTACCAGGTCACTATAAGAAACGATTAATAATAATAAATAGAAAATAAATCCTGAAAAGCAGAAACTCCCCCCACACCCTTGTCTCTTCTCTCAGGGGTCTCCATTCCACATCCTCTTCAACTGACCAATCAAAATATAAAGAACACTCACTTAGGGCTGTCTGGATATCTTTTTCTCCATTTTTCACTTCTGTCAAAAATCCTTTCAAAAATTTGAGACCTCTAAAACAAAAAAGAGGAAGAAATATTATTTTCAAAGTTCACTTATGTTGAATGGGTATACATGAATGGCAAACACTGGCTTTTATTTTTTTCAGTAATATCTTGGGCACAGCAGTAAACAGGTCAAGTCATACGGTAGTTCCTTGAGTATCCTCCCCGTCATTTCCCTTCAGCTTGCTCTGGCCCTTCTCATCTGATGCACCTAAACGGTGGTTTTCAAAGTGTGGTCCGGGACCCACAGCTTCAGCATCACCAGAGAACTTGTTAGAAAGGCAAACTCTGGGGCCCACTCTGGACCTACTAAATCAGAAGCTCTGGATTTGGGGTGGAGCCATCCGTTTTTCACAGGCCCTCCAGGTTGATTCTGATGCCACTGAAATTCATGATCCACTGACGGAGAGAGAAACCAGTTGACTTCATCATGCTTTTAAAGCCCTGTCTTATGGACACTACAAACAATGTCGATCCCCATCACGAGGCAGGAAAAAAGTGGTGCTCTGTTCGTTTGACCTTCTAGAAAAGGCTATGGAGTAGGGTTAGATCCCTTACTCAGAAGCAGTCTCCTTTACGTGACAATGTTTTTGCTGGTGATATTTCCACTGAGCTGGATTTTGGCCGCTGCCCTCCCGCCTCACCTCTTCAGCCACAGGAGGGCTTCCGTGGCCGAGTTCCTAACCTGGGCAACATCGGCCTCCACCTCGTGCAGCACTATCTTCTGGAGGGTGGTAAACTCCTCCCTGTTGGTTATATACTTCTGGTTCACTTTCTGCAGGAAAAGCAGGGAAACAACCCAAGTTAAAAACGCTAACGCTACCAAGCCAATCAGTACAGTAATGGGACTTTCAAGTTTGTCAAGCAGGGCTCTAAGAAGTCAAAAAATGAAGCCTCTATTACTTTCTCCCTTATGTTTTCAAGGTATTGTGTTTTTTTTTTGTTTGTGAATTTTTATGAGGCTTAAGCTAGAATTAAATAGTCAGGATTTTAAAGTACTGTTTTTAAAGTATTTTGTTTTCTGCCTCAGAACCTTTCTCATAGCTGGCTTATACTTTTTATCCTGCATATAACTCTCAACAATCATTTGCTTCTAAATGAAATTTCATGCAATTATTTCCTCCAAATACAGTTTCGCCAGAGACAAGTTAGTATATACCTTAATATTTCCAACAAGATCCATTTTAACAGGAGCAAACACCGTAGGGCCAAGTTTGTCTATGAGAGAAGATTAAAAACATCGTTGAAAAAGCAATTTTTTTTTTGAGTGGAAAAATTTTTTTTTTATAGTAACAATAAATTTAGCAGTTTACCCCCCAAAAAACTTTTACTTTTTGCTTTTAAATCATTTTTTAAACACAAGCTTCAAAGGCTTCTAGGATACTCTCATCACTTTTTGCTACACTACTCTGAGATGAGTAACTACAATAAAGTCGTAAGTGGTAGGCGAGAATCATCTTGTAAGTTTAGAATGCATACTGGAACCCTTAGGGCAGCGCTGTCCAACATGGTGGCCACTATGTTTGTGGCCACTTTGTGCTTGCAACTCAGCTATTCTCAACTGAAATGTACTGTAAGTGTAAAATACATATCAGATTTCAAAGACTTAGTATCAAAAAAGAATGCAAAATGTCTCATTAATGATTCTTTTACATTGGTCATGTGCTGAGATATTTTAGATATCCTAGTTTAGATAAAACACATTATAAAAATTCATTTTATCTGTTTTGTTTTTACTAATTTAATGTGCCTCTAGAAAATGTAAAATTATATGTGGTTTGAATATTTCTGTTGGACCAGAGCAACTAAAAAAATAATATAACAGGATTTAGCTAAAAAGTCAAAAGAAAATATAATGGAATTCTAAAAAGCACTATATGGATCTAAACGAAAAGCAGGAACAAAGATAGGTAGTTAAGAAGACAAAAGAGGAAATAAAATAGAATACTAAAAATTAATTAATTAATTAATTGGCTAGAAGTCAAGAAAGGAGGAAAAAAGAAATGAAGAAAGGACAGGACAAACAGAAAATAGCAAGATAGCATACTTAAATTCATCCCAACAATGTAATTCACTAGATTAACAAAGTGCAGGAAAAAACATGATAATTTAAATAAATGTGGAGAACATTTAAAACTCAATTCATGCATGATAATAAAACCTCAATGTACAAAACTGAATGGTATCTACATGCTATCAGTAAACAATTAGAAAATAAAATAGTTTTTAGAGCATCAAAAAACATAAAATTCTAAAATTTATTCCTTAACAAAAGATGTGTAAGACCTTTACACTAAAAAACGTTTCAAAACACTGTTGTGAAAATAACAAAGATCCGAGGAAATGGGCAGATGCAGCATGCTCAGGGATCAGAAGACTCATGTTGTTTAAGATGTCAATTTCTTCCTAATTGGCTTACAGATTCAATGTAATTTTAAACAAAATATCTACAGGGTTTTTAACAGAAATTGAAAAGCTGTAACTTATATAGACATGCAAAGGACCTAGAATTGCCAAAACAATCTCGAAAAAGAACAAAATTGGAAGATTCACATCATCTGATTCTGAGCCTCACTATAAAGGCACAGACAGGAGTGACACCACCTCGTACGGGCGTAAGGAAAAACAAAGGGATCACTGGAACAAGAGTCCGGAAACAGACGCAAACTTATTAGGTCAATGAAAGCTGCCACAGTAATACAAAAGGGGAAAAATGTTTTTCAACAAATGATTCTTGAACAACCAGATGTAATAAGAAAATACAAAAAGAATCCCAACCCCTACTTCACACCACGTATAAGAATGAATTCCAAGAGGACGCAGAGGTGTAAACATAAAACCAAAACTCAGGGGCACAGGAGACAAACGCAGGAGAATATTTTCATGACCCTGGGGGAGGATGAAGATTTCTTAGGACACTGAAAGCATTAAACTATGAAAAGAAAGAAAACTAATAAATTGGATTTCATGAAAATTAAAACCTCTGCTCTTAAAAAGACATCAGTAATAAATGGGCAGACATAGTCTGGGGGTAAATACAAAGCATATGTCTATAATAGAATGTTACTCAGAATTTCTTTTTACTTAATAGCAAAAAGAAAATTAACCAACTTTTAAAAATGGATTAAATATTTGAACAGATTTCACAATGGAAGAGATAGCAAAGGCCAATAATTATGAAAAGGTGCTTAACATTATCAGTCATCAGGGAAATGCAAATTAAAGCCACAACAAGATACCACTAAACAGGAATGGCCCAAACCAAACACTGACACCACCAAGTATTAGTGAGGATGAGAAGTCAGTCACACACTGCTGCTGGAAGAGCACAACTGTGCAGCCACGCTTTATACAGGTAAACACACGAGCGCTATGGATCGGCAATTTCACTCGTATTTTCGCTTCAGAGAAAGGAAAATACGCCCAGACACAAAGATGTCCAGAGTGATTTCATTTAATACAGCCCCAAACGAGAAACTACTCAAATGTCCATCAATAGGAGAATGAATGACAAAGTGTGTTATATTCATTTAGTAAAATACTATTCATCAATAACAAGGAATGAACTGCTGACTCATGTAACAACAAGGACGAAAACATTGAGAGAAAAAGTCAGATGCAAGAGTACACAATGATTCCATAATATGAGATTTCAGAACAGGTAAAATTAATCTAAGGGGACAGAAGCAATAAAATGGTTGCCTCAGGCTAGATGACAGGTTGGGGACAGACTGGTACAAGAAACATTCTGGGGCGATGAAAACATTCTATGTCTTGATTGGGATATGGATTACTTAGGTAGGTGCATTTGTCAAAACTCACTGAATCATAACACTTTAGTTCTGTGTAAGTTAAACCTTGATTTTAAAAAAGATGTATAATTAAATGGGTCATATAGCAAATTTCTACACATTAGCAATTCCTGGTACTACCGACTCTTTAAAAAGTAAATGTAATTTGAACTTAAATAAATTTATACAAATAATTTTTTTGATCTTTGGAAGAAATTTTAAGTTGTAAAATTTTTTCATAGTACCAACAGATCTGAAGGTCTGTTTCTCAACTACTTTGATGTTTGCTTTTAATTATGATTTCTAAAAAACAAAATTCCCTTTTTTCGTTACATTACTCTGAGGTTAATACTTAACAATAGTTAGAAATGAAACAAACATAGGCCATAATGCTTAAGGTCATACAGTTGTAACTGTGTGTGGCTGGCGACATGAGGAAGTAGTTGAGAAGTGTCATCCCACATAGTTCAGGATATTCCTACTGCAAAATAACTGCAGTGAGACAGACTCTAGAGACGAATGAATTTAAGACGAATGCAACAATCTTACCCAGCACTGGAACCACAGCGTAACAAGATGCCAAGAATGCTTCTGTGGGAATGCCACCATCTTCCAGAAGTTCAATGTCACTAAAGCTAAACAATTTGGTAACCGGAGGAAAGAATGAAAATACAATATTAGCACTTTCTGTAGTCATGAAAATAGCTGCCCCTCTATAGAGACAAATCATTTGGCCCCAGTGACTTTTCCTATTATAATAAAGTCTAATAAAATCATTTTCCATAGGCAATCTGCCAAAGCGAGCTAAAATTTGTTCACAGAGTATGTTATCACAATCCAATTCCTTCTCATCCACTGCCTCAGACAGGGTAAACAGTCAAGCAGATACGTGGGTAGACCATATTCTCAGTTAGAAGACACCACTGCCTGAAAAGAACACCAGGATTGATCTTCCAGAAGGGAAACTGGTACCTGACTGCCAGTGATTTCAGGGAGTACGGAATACCTGGTGTTCATGGTGCTGAAGAACGTTGGGATAACTTCTTGGCCCTCTTCCTGCCGGCATTCTGGAGAGCTACTTGAGAGGTCTGATCCAGGCTGTGCCACACTGGTGTCATGATTTCCCAGGTTTTCCTCTCCATCTTCCTTCATTATTTCACCTTGGACTTCAAAGTAGAAGATAGTAATTACTATTATCAATTTATTGTAAAAATTTAATATTCATTGTTGAACATTTCTAGAACACAGAAAAGCACACAGAAATAAAAATCTGAAATACTGCACACACACAAACAAAATTGGGTTTAAATACATGTAGATTTGTATCCTGCTTATTTTCACTGAGCAGTATATCAAAAAAATATTTTCATTATCATTCGATATTCTTCAAAACATGATTCTAATGACCATGTAACTGGCATCATGCTCACATGGAGGGCACTGAGGTGGTTTCTAAAATTTTAGTATTGGAGACAGTCGATCCTTGTCATTAGTGACTTCTGTATTTGTGAGTCTGCCACTCGCTAGTTTATTTGTAATTCTAAAGTCGACGCGTGCAGCACTTCTGCAGTCGTCTGTGGACATTTGTAATTTGAGCCGTGTGACATACACGTTCCCAGCTAAGGCTGAGCAAGGCGACAGACACTCCGGCTGTCATACTGTACACAAGTGTGTTTACTGAGTGCCAGGGTTTTGCACTTTTGTTGCTGATCTCACTGTTTCAAAGGGCCCCCAGGTGTCGTGCTGCCTGGTGTCCCTCAGCACGAGAAGGCTGTAACACGCCTTGTGGTGAAAGTACATGTGTTAGATCAGCTTGATTCAGGCTCGAGCTACAGAGCTACTGGCCATGGGTTCAATGCTAACGAACCAACAATATATATTAAACAAGGCATCTTTAAACAGAAATACATAAAACAAGGTTAAGTATTGATCAGTCAATAAAAATGTGAACAGAGGCTCAAAGGAACCTAACCTTGCATTTCTCCTAGGGGCAATGGTTCAGTATTTGCTAATTCAGTGTCTGCAGTGACTACATAGAACATAAGTATTGTGAATAACGAGAATTAACCGTAATATCATAGAGAACAACTCTGTCCACAGAGATCTGTCCTTAAATCAGACCATTCCCTATGGACAAATTCTTAGATGCTATACTTTGGGGTCAAATAACATACTGTTTCGGTACAAATTCTCCTGTCTTTGTTATTTACTCAAGGGACAAGGTTTCCGTGATGTGTGGATTGTTTGCCTGACATTAACAGTTATGAAAACACATTTTTTTCCAACTCGCCTGGAAAAACGGGGTCTCTTATTTCAAAGGAGATGAGGAGAAAAGTTTTTTTAAATTTTATTTTCAAAATATTTATTAAACACTTATAACACAATTAAAGGCTCTAATACAGTTGTTTTGGACTGATCTGAAGTTGCTTTTAGTGGTTGGAGACAATGTAATTCGGGAACTTCAAAGGGCAGCATTACTTGAACTGTGAGACTTTGGCCCAAATGAACAGAGAAGGCCAGGCGAAAACCTGACGGTGGTTGGTGAATTCTAACATCCACAGGCCTTACCAGAAACCAGAAGGATGGGAAACTGAACTGCTGTAACTTCACACACTCTTAAGTCTGACAAAGGACGCTGAGATTCCGAGTAGAAGGCCAGCAACTGCACTCACACTCTGAACAGCCAGTGTGATGGCTGCTGCTCACCGCGGCCCATGAGCGTCACAGCCGATGCAGTGAGGGGGAAAACCTCTCTGCCCTCTGCCTTTTCAACTCCCGTCAGACGTCAGATGGGGGGGCAGAATGTTGTCAAGTGACCTGCTGTCAAGCTAAGGCATCTGCTTCAGGCGCTGTCTTGAGGTCGATCCCTCTCAAGTGTCACAAGAGGGATAATGTCTCAAAACCTTATATTGCTCAATGGTTTGCTTTAGGCTTTATTGTTGTTTTTACCTGTTATATTATCATCTGTATTTTCTTCACTTGATATGCTGCAATCTATCTTTGCAGATTTCATATATAAGGAGCTCTTGCTTTTCATTACGATTTCTTCATTATTTATTTCCATATTTAAAGATCCGTTTTCACAATTGTTTACCTCCATTTGCCTGGAAATTAAAAAAAAAAAAAAAAGCCAGAAGGTCCAATTATTTGGTCATAAATAGATTGCCCAAGTAGATCTTATTCTGAGAGATGAGGGAAGGGTTCACGACTACCAACTTCCTTTAACTAATTGGTTAAAAAACAGAACTGCTACATCAAGCCAGCCCTCCTACCCTCCTGCCTTGCTCCAGGGCAGGCGTCTGCCCGTGATGGAGCAGGCCTGTCTCCAGGCACCCTGAGCTGACTCAGACTTCCTGCTCCCCACAAGCAACAGGAAATCGTCATTGACAGCTCTTTGGTTTTCAGCTTTCTACAGGTACCACATTTAACACTTTTCCCATCTCCTCAGGTTCTCCTTGGGAGGTTGTTTCTCTTTCCTCCGCTCTCAAGATCACTGGCCACATCCAGGTGTTTGCCTAGCAGTTAACTGTCTGGAAGCCACATGCTGTGGCCAGGGGAGCACAGTCCCTGCTGCTAAGTATGTGTGACCGACCAGGAGGACAGGCTACTTCCTGAGGAAACGTTGCTCTTCAGAGTAACAGAAAAAGCAATTTGACGATATACAAGTGCAACAGACGATTCTGTCATGGAACAATCGTAACATTTTACTGTAAGTGACCAGGACCAAGCAAATCAGCACAAATATATTTTCTTCTCATAAAAAAGAGAAAGGATCCAAGCAACAGGATGATTCCAGGAAAAGCATTTGTTTTCTAAAGAAATACCATATTTTAACTTAGCAATGAACAATACAGTATATTGAAGAAATACCTCAAAATAAAAAAATGTATAATGATGTTTTTAGAAGAAATATTTAGGGGAGGAGAAAACTGTTAATAACCAAATTGGAAACACTCCTTATACTAAAGAAGCAAACAATAGTATCTAGAGATCACTACTATGTAAATGTTTCCTTTTTAAATCAAAGGCATCGTCAGAGGAAAAAATAGACTTTCATATTAGACTTGGAAATTAAGTTCTTTTTCCAACCTGTAAAGCTACTTAAGATTTTTATTTTTATACAGAACAAAATAGCACTGTCTCTTCTGGGTAAGAGTACGCTTACTAGTCACCGACGTGATGGGTGAGAGCCGCGGCCTAGAAACACGCACGCGCCTCCCCAGCAGCCACGGAGGGATGGAAGGCCTGTGCTGGCTGAGGCTGAGGAGGACCAGATACTGTTTCTTTCTGGTTATCATCCCAGATCATTAGGAAAACCACCAGATAGTCGAAACATTTTTATTTTTTTAAAACAAGGAATAATAATACTCCTTTTTATTTTTAGAAAGAAGAAAAAAATGAAAAAAGTTGCTGTACCTTTCCGATGAATTATGAATCGGGACAATAGGATGTTTCACCTTTAAAAGAAGCAAAGAAATAGAGGTTTACATGTTAAACTTTCAACAGAGCACTTTTATAGTTTTATCACACATGAAAGTGGTAAATATGACCATAATATACACCGTCCCAGTGTTCAGAAGGGTGTCATGGATCCCAACTCATCCTTCATAATGAGGCTACCCAAACTTCTAAGGTAAAGGAAGATGGCCTTTTGAAGGACCTAATCATCACAGCCAAAGCCTTGTTGGTTGGCTTTCTTATAATTTCGATTACGCTCATTAAACATTAATAAATACCAAACTATCATGCAGCACTGTATCAAACACTGGACGAATAAAGGTAAACAGTATGGGGCTCTTGTCCTTAAGGTAATTTCAGTACTACAGAGTAACGTTAAAATAAGCTATGCAGGGAAGAGGGCTTGGCCCAACTTAGGGATTCAAGAAGAAGAGAGTAAATCTTGAAGGATAAATAACAGCTAACCAGGGAAAGAGGTGAAAAGGCTTCTTGGCACTAGGAAATGGCAAACAGATGTGAGGGGAGCTACAAGCAGGTAATGACGGAGAAAGATGCTGGGGATGGGAGAAGGGGCTAAGAAGTTCCAACTCTGGGGCAATGAGGGAGCTGCTGGAAGCTTTTTTAGGTAAAGTGGTCCAGTTCACACTGCATGACTAGAAATACCATCAAGCTCCCTGGAAGGGCCAGGCTGATGGTGACGAGTGAGAAGGCCACTGTGAATCTCAGCCTGACTCAGTGGACAAGGAAGCTGGAGAGGAGAGGTCAGCTACATTACGGGCATGTTTAGGTGGTAAAATAGCCAAAAACAACTGACTGGATATGGAAGACTGAGAACAGATATAGTGAAGTGGACATAAAGGAAAGTCCACTGAAAAAAGTCCTTAGCAGTCGCCAAAGGGTGATGGAGAACAACGCCCGGTATGTCACCTTAACTTTTCATTACCCCTGTTGCAGCCCAGCGGAGCTGGGCTCTCACCTTGCTGGATTTGAGCATGGCCAGCTGGGGGGATCCCGGGGGAGTGCGATAGAGCAGCTCGGAGGTGAAGGCTGCGTTTGCAATCTGCATGCATTCTTCCAAAGTCTTCAGAAAAGTATTGCAGGTGGATTTCAGCAGAGTCCCCACATCGACTCCCTCCTACGAAACAACCAGATGGGAGACTCCTTTACCTTGCCAAGAAAGAAAAAGCCCAATTGTGGGATGTCCTTAGAGGTTGTTATCCACAATGTAATAATAATAATGTACCCACCTATGTTGCTGAACAAATATATACATCAGTTCTAAAAGAAAAAGACTGAGTCCAATTTGTCTGTTAACCATACATGAGCCTCACCCTCGCTCTGACCCTTCACACTCACCCACTGTTCCAGTTGAAGGCCTGGGCACGGAGCCCTCATGGAGTTTCCAGTCCATAAGGACGGCAGATATGAACAGGGAATCACAGAGACCGATGATCAGTGGGATCAATGGGAAATGACTCCCACTGCCTGAGTAAACATGAGGCTCTGTGACGGAAGCACTAGAAAGCACATATCACACAGTTTGCTTTCACGTGGGGTTTTTGGAACTGAAATTCTTTTGCATATCTTATCATTATTTTCCCCTCCAAATTATTTTACTTGTTCAGGGTATTCTTCCTCTAGATGCCAACATTCCTATGTTGTTCAGGAAACTGAAGCCACGCCCTGACTAGAGCACAGTGACACTCAGTAGTGTTAATGTAATCAGATTGGGCCCAAATGGAGTCGCCCATCCTAAACGCCATGTCAGCAAACCAAAAACTGAACTAAGTTTCCATGCTGGGCTTTCCCAGAAAAGTAAAGCCTCAACCCACCAATCAGCACTTGCCCGCTCGGCACAAGCTACCTAACCTGGCTCTAAGATGCCCCTTTGCTCCATGTAAGGAGAGTAACCCTGCTTTAACTGACCAGTAAATGCCTCATCTGACTTTCTTGGCCCTGCTACTTTGGTCTATTAAAATCACACAGCTTTTAGAGCTCCTTTCTATCTGCTGGAGTGGATGCTGCCCGATTCACGAATCACTGAATAAAGTCAACAAAATCTTTAAAATTTAAAGTTAAATTTTGTTCTTTAACAACGGCCTCCATATTTTTCTCCATTTTGTATCTCTAACAAGCTAGCAGGTGACATTATTACTGGTTGTGGACCACTGGGATTTGACACCAATTACAATGTATGTTTTTTTCTACACCACGAAGCAATTCTTATACTAGCTGGGTGTCCGACAATTCAACCAAATTCTGACACTACCTGGAGACAGGGTGAGCTCTCACAGGTTACGAGCTGTCCTACGAGACTGCTCTCCACATCCCACTTCAGACACCAATGACAATCCAGGTTGTCACCTGTGCTTCTGACTGACGGCTATAAATCAGTGATTCCAAGGACCCTCCTTTGGCAGTCAATGTATTTGCTAGAGCAGCTTGCAGATCTCAGAAATACTTGACTTACTAGTGACCAGTTTATTGTACAGGTATGCACTGCACAATGACGTTTCGGTCAGCAAGGGACTGCACACACAATGGTGGTGTACCATCCACCCAGGTGTGTAGTAGGCGACACCACCCAGGTTTGTGTAAAGGCAATCTGTGATGTCCACACAATGACCAAGTCACCCAACGACGCATTTCTCAGAAAGTATCCGCCGTTAGGCACGATTGTAAGAGGCTACAGGATTCTTTATATCGTAGAAGATATAGGAGCAACAGGATTAGGAACAGCCAAATGAAGAGGTACATAGAGCAAGGCATGCAGGAATGGGGTCAAGGCTTCCACGGTACCCACAGAACCATCTCAAAACAGCCCTGCCCTGCTTCTCAGATACTGAACCGTCTTTCAGAGACAACGGACCCAAAGTGCAAGTTATGCAGCCGAGACATGTGCAGAGAGAGCTAGCTCTGACCTCCAGCTGCACCTGAAACCAAAGTTTTGCACCCCTCATGGAACCAGAGGACAAGGACATGACCAGCACTGGACACTGGGACGCTGTCAGAAGTGAAGGGTCTCTGGTGCAGGAAGACGCAGGGCTGAAGCCGCTCACCGCATCCAGCCACACACAGCCGCATCACGCATCAGGAAGCTCTCTGATCACACCTGCCCAGCCGGTGCTCCTGCCTCCCACTGCCAACCTTTGTCTTTAAAACCCTTGTTCAGAAACCACTGGGGTGGGGGTGGGGGGTGGGGGGGGTTGCTCAAGTTTTAAGCTACAGCCTCCCATTCTCCTTGCCTGGCGTCTTACAAATAAACAGTTGAATTTCTCCACTGCAAACCTCCCTGCTGGGCATTTGGCTTTGGACCCTCGTTTGGGTCCACCTCCCGGAGTTTCCGCACGTTCCCCAACTCGGGAGCTCCCCAAACCCTGTCCTTTGAATAATGGAAGCTTCATTATATAGGCAGGATTGATTAAATCGGTAGCCACTGGTGACTAAATTCAATCTTCAGCCCCTCTCCCCTCCCAGAAGGTCGGGGTGGGGGCTGGGACAAAGTTTCAACCCTCTAATCACATGGTTGGGTGCACCACCAATCAGCCCCAATCCTCAGATACTTTCCAAAAGTTGCCACATTAACATAACAGAAGACACTTATCACACTCATCACTGGAGATTCTAAGGGTATTAGGAGCTCTGTGTCAGGAACTGGTTGAAAACCAAATATATATTTCTTTTTAAAATCAATATTACAACAGCAGGTTTATTATCAAGTTCCCAAGGCACTTACTACAAGCCCTTCCTTGAACTGAAAACTGCCGTGGGACATTCTCCTGTCCCTCTAGACCAGAGCTGCTCCACCTCTATTTGGGGCTGGCTGTTTCGGAGGAGAGCGGGGAACAGGAGTGGCCCTTCTGTCCCACTGAGGGACATTGAGCAGCATCCTGGCCTCTACCTACTCAACGCCAAACAGCAAGCCCTCCCTCAGTCGTGACAACCAAAACGTCTCCAGACACCGCCAAGTGTCTCCAGAGGGGCGAAATTGCTCTGGGTTGAGAGCCACACTGCTCTAGATCATAAGCATCTCAAGAACGGGACATTTTTGGTGCCCCCTCCCCCATCCCACATCAGTCTTGCAAACGACAGGCAGTTAGTTGCTGAATAAGAGAGCCCAGAAGGCAGTGAATGGAAGTGAGTTAAATCACCTTTATTAGAAAAACTCAAAGCACATACACTACTAGCAGCATAGTAATTTAAAACCATTAATTACATCTACGGTTCTTCATGTTGCAGGCACTGTTTTCTAGACTTTAAGTTCTTAGAGAACAGAGCAGAGACTGTCTCTGGTTAATGTGAGCCACTCAATACATAGCTTAACACGAGATAGATCTTGTAATGTATGCTTTAGGACAAGTGAATGACAACTTTATTAATAAATGTTAAAATTGCAGTCCTTGCTGCTGATGGAGAGAAAAAAAGCTGTGTATCCATCTTTGAAAGCACTAGTCTATATTTAAGTACAATTACTATAGTGAAATAAAATCCTGTTATAGTTTCATCAAAGGTGACAGACACACATTACTGACAGAAAAGATGTTGGCATCTTCGTAGTAATA
>CM053514.1:6950257-6969026 GCA_028627145.1 Eidolon dupreanum
GAATGAACAGTAGGTGCACGGTTCCATCCACTGCTCTCATTTTGACTACTTTCTTAACCAACCTTGTAAAAACTGGTTGCAGTTTTAGGTCTTAATTGCAAGGCTCTCTTTTGTGATATAACACTATGTATTTTTGTCTGTGCTACGGGAGCGGCAGAGAACGGCACACAGAGGCTAGTGCTTCTATATTTTGGGGAGGGGAGACAGAAAAATAAAAGCTGCAACTCTCTTGGTCTCTCACCTTGAATTTCACAGACTGCCATCTGGATGCTCCCTTTGCAACCTTTCCAGGCATCTTCAGGGGAATCGTAATAGGACAATATCCCCCCACAGAGCAGGAACCACCGAGGCTGCCAACCTGCAAGCAGAAGCAGGGGCGCGGGCTCAGCTAGCGCCTGCGCTCGAGGTGCCTCCCCGAACACAGGAGCAGCGTCTGGCAGTGGACGGCGCTGGTCCCAGCTCCCAGGAGCGCGCACTCCCGGGGAAAGTCTAGGGGAGAGAAGTCGGTTAGGAAACACGTGTACGTTTGATTCCACTTCTGTAAAATTAAAAACACACCCACAGAAGTGATTTTCATTCCCTTTTTCCCCAATATAGTACTAGTAATCTGAGGTTTCCGACTTTTTTAAGAGAAAAGATTACTGTTTCCTGACCATCATTATCACATACTTGCTCTCCTCCTCTCTGGTTATAAAAAAATTATCCCAAACTTAGAAACGAGGCAGAAGATTCTACTGCCCTTTCAACGTCTGTCTGAGTGCTAATAAGCCTATCTAGGATCACGTGACTCCGAGAAAATGGTAACTCTGACTCACTATTTAATACTGATCCCCTGAAATGGAGTAATCTTAAAACATTCAAGGGCTGAACTTCTTCAGAGAATTTCAGGGGACAAAACATAGTTAGCTGAAATATATATCTCATCTAGTCCTCTTCCACAACCTATATTCCAGACAAAGCACACTAACTGGCTGTATTCCTGCTTCCGGGCTTTGCTTGACCTGGGTCTTTTTTCTCAATGTTGTGACCACGCCCACACAAACCTTGTCAGTTTCCTCGGTCAGGTCTGCTTCCTTCCTCCTCTGAAATGCCGCTGCCCTTCCGGGATACATTTCTCATGGGACTCTTCTGAGGCTGAGGCAGCCAGAGAGAAGGTGGTAGAGGCTTTGGGCAGGGCCCCAGGGGCTGCTCAGGGAACAGACACCTGATGACGGGCCCTTGGGGGTCGATTCACACAAACCAGGTGCATAGGACACCAATTAGCGTCAAGACGGTGTCAGCGGATATTACGTTATGATGGGAGATGAGGGCACTTCCTGGAGCATCCGCAGCCCAAGATCGTGGTACAGGGAAACCACGGATGCAGTCAGGATGCTGAAGCTAAGCTCAGGCACAGGAGTCGGGGGCAGGAGAGATGTTCCACGCACTGTTTACTTTCTTGGGGTTTGTTTTTCTAGGATCCAGAATATTTAGGCCTGCCAGGTACCACATCTCTCATTTCCTTAAACAAAACTGGGTAAATACGAATTCTCAACATCTACCCTCTAGTAATTTCATAGTGGTCTCTGAAATATGCTGCCATAAAAGCCTTTCTCACCAAAAGTAAGTAATCTTTTCTAAAACTACAGCTTATGTTCTTCATATTATACTTTATGTTGAGAACCTCCTTTCCAGGGAGACACCTAGAACCTAATGTAAGGAGCCCCACGCCATTATCTCAACACCGGTCAGTTATTAATAAGGCTGGCAAACCTCTTGGGATGAACTTTAAACTTTTATGTCACAAAGTGATGCTTCCTGACCTCGGCTTCAAATTCTATGAAGACTCAAACTTGAAGGCCACTGCTCTCGGCCCAAACACTGCAACCCAGGAAACCACGGTGATCATCAGACTGTGCCTCGTTGAGCAGAGGAAATAGCACACCTGGAATTAGACGTTAGCGGTGCTATTTTGGCCCTGTGAAAGAGAACCTGACTCTTCACATCATAGGCCAGCTCCGCTCACTGAAACAGAACCAATTCCTGAGAACCTGGGAAATGGAAGAGGCCCCTGAAATCGTCTAGTTAGACCAACTCATTTTATAGATAAGGAAACCAAGCCCAGGTCGATTAAGCGACCTACCTAAAGGTCACACAGGAAGTACACAGATTTGGGAAGAAAACGATGTCTTTCCACACTGCGGCTCCTGGTGTTAACAGCCCCCAAGCCTGACTTCTAGAATGATCAAACAGCACCTACCCTGGTATAGAACAGGAATACCTTCTCACTTACAGCTCAACTCCCATGATTCTGTTTGATATGAACATCCTCCAAATCCACCTTGACTTTTTGGAATTCAGGATACCCTCAACTACTGTATTTTATCAAATTTAGCACCCCGTCTGTATTGGTCAGGGTTCTCCACAGAAACAGAACCAGTTGTGTGTGTATATGTATGTTTATTGTAAGGAACTGGCTCATGCAATGATGGAGGCTGAGAAATCCCAAGATCTTCAGTTAGCAAGCTGTAGACCGACCGGGAGAGCCGATTTGTAACTCCAGTCTGAAAGGAAGTTTTAAGACCCAAGAACTGAGGTTTCAGTCCCAGTCAGAAAGCAGGAGATTGACGTCTCAGCTCAAGCACTCAGGCAGGGGGAGTTGGTTCCCTCTTAGCCTCTCTGTTCTAGTTAGGTCTTTGATTAATTGGCTGAGACCCACTCACATTAGGGAAAGCAATCTTCTTTACTGGATCTACCATTCAAATGCTAATCTCACCCAAAAACACTCTCACCGATATACCTAGAATGATGTCTGGCCAAATGTCTGGGCACCCCCTGAGCCAGATTAAGTTGACACATAAAATTAACCATCAAACACCATCAATTTTAAGACATGTCATTGTTTATGTGTCACAAGAAGGAAAAAAGAACCTGCTTATTCAGCCATAACATGGCACTGATACTAAGATGCCTCCTGATTTCAGAGCTGTTGAAATGTGAAAAAAAGGTTTAAAAATTAAAAAAAAAATGTGGTACTAAACTAGGTTTATTTTATAGGTATCTGAAAAATGTTAACAACCTCCCCCCGCTCCCCCCCACCAGCCACCCCACCCCAAAGCAAGTTCTGAAAGTAAGTTCTGAAAGTAGCTAGTAAACAATGATAGTAACTGAAACAATAAGTTCTCTGTAACAGGTTCAAGTTATTTACCTAGAAGTTACAATTATACCAGGGGAAGTTAAATATATCATACTGTTTTCTGTAGATTGTAACTGCAAAAACTATGACCAAGAACAACCTTTCTTTAAAGCATAAAGTTCCTGGAATTTCCGAAGGCACATAAAGAGACCACAGAAATCTCATTCCCATTATGAATCCGCACCTCATTTAAAGGCAGAGTGTCCAGGGTAGTACTGGGACACACTGCTCTCTCATGATGAAGCTCATATACAGCTCGAGAATGATGAATTCTATGAGAAAAATGGCATGAATGATAAAGAGGCCATTAATCAATCCACTTCTTGTTTTAAATTAATCTGCAGTTACTTTGGTTGCTACATGGTGGTTGATTTTACGTATTAACTTGACTGGGCTAGCGGCTGACCAGAGAGCTGGTAAAACATTATTTCTAGGTTCGTCTGTGAGGGTGTCTTCGGGAGAGATTAGCATTTGAATCTGTAGACTGAGTAAACAAGATGGCCCTCGGCAATGCAGGTGAGCAACACGCAATCAATCTACTGTGGGCATAAGCACAACGAAGAGGCAGAGTGAGGCTGCATTTGTTCTCTCTTGAGCTGAGACATCCATCCATCTTCTCCTGGCCTGGTACACCGGCACTCCTGGTTCTGAGGCTTTTTGGACTCAGAACAGGCCTCACCCGCTGCCCCGCAGCCGCCTATTCTCAGGCCTTTGAACTCAAGAATTACGTCACCAACTTTCTTAGTTCTCCAGCTTGCAGACAGCAGACTGTGGGACTTCCAGTCTCCATAACTGCATGAGCCAATTCCTGTAACACACCTCCTCACCCATCTCATTAGTTCTGTTTCTCTGGAGAACCCCGGCTAATATACTTGGAAATGACAAAGTATTCCGGGTAACATAAGAGTAGACGGATACCGTGGGTCTGTACCAGTCCCTGCTCCCTTGGATTAACAGTAGACTATCTTCCTGTCCAACCCCCACTCCCTCTCTTGCCATCCTCCACTGGAGATGGAATGTGGTGCCAGCCAAATTCCCTGCTTGGGAGGATTAAACGAGAAACTTCAATAAGCAGGAAGAAGTTTTAGCTCATGTCAACTACCGCTGCTAAGGATAGGGTAGGAGAATAAAAGTATTTAAATGCCAATTTCACATGCTTTGTATTATCCTGGATTACTTCACCATAGGAAGTATAATGGACATTTATTTTTGGCACCCTGGCATCCACCCCCCCACATTTCTAGTATTTAAAACCCCCGTCTCCACACTCTAGCCATGTACTGTGGGTGTGGCTGACCAGCTCCAGGGTGGGAATGTGATTCAGGCTCAAATGGACCTTCACATCCGCTGCCCTCAAAGATCCCCTCCATGATGGCGGAGTGTCAACCAGAGATGATGCCAAACCAGAAACTTTTGCTGGGATTGGGAAAAAATGGAAAAGAAATGGAGACTCTCTTTTTTTGGGGGGGGGCAGGGGAGGGTGTCTTAAAGATGTTTGTGCGGAGCTGCTGGGAGTCACTCTGCCATCAAATGGGACCTAAACATGATTTGCCCATAAAGGGGAAGGGGGTGGGAGGACTTCAAGGAGGCAGGAAAAGGAAGCAAATCTATGACAGTTTTTGAACACATCAATTAGACCATGTCATACCCACAGATAAGAAATGCTCTGGACTTTCAGTTAAGTGAGCCAATAAATACCACACTAAATGCAGAAAAAGCAAGCACTTGACAAAGTCTAACACCCTTTCATAATAAAAAACTCTCAGTGAACTAGGAACAGAAGGGGACTTCATCAACCTGATTGAAGGCACAGCTAACATCATACTTAATGACAAAAGATTGGATGCTTTTCTCCAGATATCAGGAACAAGGATGCTTGCTCTCACCACTTCTTTTCAACATTGTGTTTAACTCGCCAGCCTTGTGAAAAGTAGCTCATCCAAACACATCACTAAAACAACAACAACAATAAGAAACAACAAAAACACTGTACTCCATTAAAAAGACACTTAATTTTTTTAAAAATACTTATTTCTAAATTGGTACACGGTAAAATTTCTTTGGTTAATGGTTCTGAGTTTTGATAAGTACACAGTTCTCTAACCACCACAATAATCCAAATGCAGAAAAATTCCATTATCTTCCCCTCAAAATTCCTCTGTGGTACTCCCTTGCAGTTAAGCCCTACCCCACCCACACATACTTTATTCCTGGCCAATCACTATTGTGTTTTCGTTTTAAGTTGAAAATATTTTCTAATTTTCTTGGAGACTTCCTCTTTGACCCATGGGTTACTTAGGAAGTGTACTGTTTAAGTCCATAACATTTGGGCATTTCTCACATCTTTCTGTTATTGTTTTCTGGTTTACTTTTATCAAAGACACAGAGCATTCTTTTAAATTTGGCAGGTTTTCTGCTGCGGTCCACAACATGGTCGATCTTACTGGATGTCCCACGTGCATTTGAAAAACGCAGTATTCTGCTGTTGTTGGGATTATTCTAAAATGTCAATTAGGTCAAGTTGGTTGACAGTGTTCAGATCTTCTAAGTATTTAGATAATTTACTGTCTACTTTGTTCTACGGATTACTGAGAGAATTTTGAAGTTTCCACGTATAATTGTGGATCTATTTCTCCTTTCAGTTCTATCAGTTTTTGCTTCATATATTTTGACCTTCTGGTTTTAGACATATACACTTCAGGATTCCTGTTTTTTGTTTTTTTTTTATGAAATGACCCTTTTATAATTATGCGATGTCTTCTTTATTCCTTGCAATTTTCCCTATTCGAAAGTCTACTTTGTTTAATACTGATGTGGCCAATTCAGCTTTCTTTTGGATTTGTTTTTTTTTTTTTGCTGTATCTCTTGGTATTTTTCCATTAGTTGTTCTAAAGTTTATGAAATACAATCTCTAGAAGGGGGAGAATAGCTGTGGGGCAGGTAGAAACACTATTTAACTTTTCAGCCTACTTAGAATTAATATTTTGCCATTTCAAGTCCTTTTAGCCATAGTTACAATTTGTATTACATCTACATAGAAGTGAAAATCCCCACTGATGATGTTATAATTTTTGCTTCTGGCAGTCATACACATTTTGAAGAATTTAAGAGAGACAAAAAGTCTATTACATTTACTCAGATATTTATCATTTCTGCTGCTCTTCCTTTAATCCTGATCTGAATTTACCCTGGTATCATTTTCCTTCACCTTAAAGAACTGCCTCTAAGCCATTTCTTTACTAGAGTTTTCTTCTGTCCAAGGACGTTATTTTACCTTAACTTTTAAAGAGTATTTCACTGGATATAGAATTCTGTGTTGACAACGCTTTCTTTCAGCACTTCAGTGACGTTCCACTATCTTCCAGGCTCCATGTTTTCCGATAAGAAATCCCAGATAGTGCAATATTGTTTCCCTATATGCATCTTTCTATCTCTTGCTGCTTTTGAGATTTTTTTTTTTTCCAGTTTTCAGCAGTTTCATTATATGTATGGGTATGTCTTTGAGTTTATACTGCTTGGAATTTGTTGATCTATGTGACTCTGTAAATTTCACCTAATTGGGGAAGTTTTTTTCAAGACCTTTTCCTCCACCAATGTCTTTCTCTTTTCCCCTTTTCCTTTCTCCAATGCCAGAATGTTAGATCTTCTGCTATTGTCCCACAGGTCCCTGTAGCTTTACTCATTTTTCCCTCAGTGTTTTTTTCTCTCTGTCCTTCAGACTGGATAATTTCTATTGACTTACCTTCAAGTTCGCTGGTTCTTTCCTGTGTCACCTATATTCTTTTGAACCCATCTATTGACTTATTTTCAAGTTTGCTGGTTCTTTCCTATGTCATCTGTATTCTTTTGAACCCATCTATTGAGTTATTTTAATTTCGAACGTTGTACATTTTTAGTTCTAAAATGTCCATTTAGTTCTTTTTAATAGTTTATATTTTTCTTCTAGGAATCTCTACCTTTTCATCTGTTTCAAGCGTGTTCATCTTTATCATGTTGGTAGCTCAGGTTTAGTCTTCCCTCCCCAGTCTGCCTGTTATTTACTTTCCAGAGTGCTCGGATAGTTGTTTTTAGTATTGTGTTCAGCGCTTTTAGTTATACTCGGTGTGAGTGAGGCTACAGTGGGCTCACTCTACCCTGGCCCCACGACGACACCCTTAAGGAGAACAAGCAGCAGGGTGTCCACTGAGTGAACGGTCAGAGAGGACACACCGCTCTGCCTAGAACCCATCATACTTTCTTCAGAATGTTTGCCAATCAGGCGCTAGGGGAAAACAGTTTGCAATCTTACTGTTTAATAGAAAAAGAAAAAAGAAAACATTAATACATTGTGAATTTTTAAAAGTCCATAATGAAATGCTGCTGTGGGTGGAAAAAAGCAAAAAACATAGGAAGGGGCTATTTATATCCTTTTGTAGAAAATTAAGCCAAAAGTAAAGAAAAAAAAAATAAAGGAAAGGTGCTTTTTCATCAACTGTAAGAGAAAAAACAGTGATCGTAATTAAGCAGGTATAGAACGGAAGAAGCAAAAGGGGTGAATAAGTTCCTAACTTCTTTCAGCTTTAGTTTCCTTTTCTACAGAATTACAGCATGAGCTTAATAGTGTCTAGTAGTTTCAGCTTTCAAAACCTGCGAATTTCTATCTTAATATAAAATAACAGGAAAATCAATTCTTTCATGGAACCAATTTCAAGAGAAAGTAACTAATGTATAGAAAATAAAGTGAGATTAAATCTGGTGATAGGATTGACAATCTCTCTTAAGAGATGAGTCAAGACTTAATTTATTCACCATAAAGTATGGTTGCTGTGTTCATAATCAATATATACTGTACGATGGTTGTAATATATTATGTTATGGACATTATATAGTATGTTACTATTCTTAAAAACCTACCATTTTTTATTTGAAGCAAAGCATGGTTATTGACTCCTGGCCACCATGGCCTCGGTGTTTTACACTGTCCAGCCCTGGTACTCAGTCAGTCATACGCCACCTCACCAGAGCCCTCCCCTTAACCCAGCTCTCCCAGGGGAGCTCTGACGGGAGGGACAGTGGATAACAAAGCCTTGGGTTCTTCTGCCAGGTCAATCAGTAAGAATTTTGCTACAGCTGGGGAGCAGGGAAGAAGAAGAGACACCCCTAATAGTAACAGATAATAACCAAGCATTAGCTAAATTATAGGCTTCGTAATTTACCATTAATTAATTCGCAAAGCTTTTTTTGAGCACTTATAATTTGCTGGGCTTGGTGATGTACAGAAAAGAAGATCCCAGCCCTCAAACAGGGCTAATCCACTGGGGAGTCAGGCACGCACATGGTGAGGAGACTATAATTACAACATGTTACATCGAATTCTCTTTAGAACCTACTGTTAGAGCCGGCTGTAAATCACCTCTCCTGTGTGCTCTGGGCTTCCAAACTGGGTATTTATTTGTTATGTTCATTTGTTCTGGGCAATGCCTCTTCTATGTCCCACCATCACCTAACCCAATAGAACAGAACCAGGAAACTCTGGTTCAAGTTCAGACTCATAACCACCAGATGTGTCATCTTGAGCACATCACTTAATTCCACTGGCCGTACCAATTCTAAACGCTTAGGTTGGGCTTGGTTTAGTAACCAAATCCCAGCCCAACACCATTCAGTACTTCCTCCTGCTCCCAGATAAGAACTTCCCCTTTTGAGTCCTGCTGGTTTTTTCACTGAGGGTCACTTCTGCTCCCTCACCTTCCCCCTTTTGTCAGGCCAATTCCACCCACCTTTTGGTCCTACGTCCTCCATGAAGTTTTACCTGACCACTCTGAAAAAGGATTCTCTACATTTTTCTTGACAAAGGTATGCCTGTTTGCTTTGATCAGTTTTATACCTTCCTCACATAATTATTTTCTTCTGTACTGATTTCCAGCTGTTTGTCCTGGCCTCAGAAGTTGAAGGTCTGGTCTCCATCCAAACAGTATGTATTGGCCAACAGAGGCAGAAAAGCAACAGGATATCTGTGATGCCAAACTGGATAACAAACACTAACATTCCAGCCTGCCAGGGGTGCCCCAAATTTGCCTTTAAAATTCCAGTAAAGACACCAGACACCTAACTGAACCTAGGGACCAGCCATATGCAATGTAGTCTCTAAGCCTTATCAAGATACAGCCTCAGAACAACTACATAAAAGCTTAAAGGTCAAAATCATGATTTTAGCTGAAGGAGCGTTTTCATAGTTAAGTAGAATTTTCATTAGACTATGATCTCCTTGAGAACAAGGATTGCGTCTTACTCAAAACAGTATTCCCAACACCCACACAGGGTCTGGTAAGAAGCTGATGCTCAGTGTTTCTTGAATGAATGAATGAATGAATGATGGGAAGCTATTAGTGTTACAAGTAGATTGTTGAAACCATTCCTCCGGTATTTAAAAACCAAGACAGCACCATCCTGGTTTTGGAGTGTCTAGGAACGATTCCATCTGAAGGACACGGGGTAGATTCTTAAGCAAATAATATTTTGCTTCATCTGATGTGACAGGAATACTGAGAAAGGTCAGCCCTCTCTCTGCTTAACTCTATAGGTTTTATCCATTTCTTCACCTCTCACTGTCCTGTCATGCCCTCTACAAGCCAACGTGAAGTGGATCCAGAGAAAGAAATGCACAAGCATCATGGTATTTTTTGGACTTACTCTCCTTGTTGTCTCATTCATCTATCTTGTATTCAGTGACAGCTCCATTGCCTATTTTTCTGCCTGTCTCAAATCTATTCCTAATAGAATTTAACTGGCTTTTACTCAATTCTAAAGATGAAAAGTAATGGGAACAGGAAGTGGTAAGAATTAAACACTGACAGCACAGTCCAAGAACAATGATTCCCAGGCTTCTTCAGTCCACAGACCATTTCAACGACATAAGACTTCATAGCCCACTCCCAACATCTCCAACCACATCACATATCAAAACCAATGGGAAGATGGGTGCAGCTTTCGACAGAGTGGCAATGAGGCTATGGTCTAATACCTCTTATGTTCCTTAACAAAAATTAATTAATTTTGCCAGAAGCAAAAGTACAGACCAGTGATACGCAGAATTACATGATCTGTAATCATCATTCATGCAAAGATGACTGTCATAGGACTGCAGAGTCAATGCTGAAATTCTAATGGTTTATTGGAATCTTTTCCTTTATACTTGACACCTATCCCATTTCCAAAGGTAGGATTTAAGAAATTCAAAATATATATACTCTCAGAAGCCACAAGGAACCACAATTTGCATAAAGGCAATACAAACTTAATTTTTTTGACATCGTTAATCAAAACAGCTATCCAATTAATGTACCCCTAAGTGAGCTATGCACCAGGAAGGTTCATGTATATGTTATCTGCTTTATTTTTATAACAAATCTTGTATGGCTATTATTTTTGCTGTCATCTTAAAACTGAGGATCAGGGTTATTAAGTAACTTGCTCAGGTTTCAGCACTAGTAAGTAGCAGAGCTGAGGTCTGAATTCAGGGCTTTCTGACTCCAAGCTTTTGCACGTAGGCATTCAAATATCCTGGCTCATGGCCCTATCACCAGGCATAGTAAAGAGGTGAACACTGGACATCTAGGTACAAAGAATAAAGTTGTACCCTTACTTCACATCATACATAAAAATTAATTCAAAATGTATCAAAGACCTAAATGTAAGAGCTAAAACTATAAAAACTTTTGGAAAAACCACAGGAGTAAATCCTCATGACCTTGGATTAGGCAACAGTCTTAAGATATGACACTAAAAGCACAAGCTAATAAAACAAAAAAACTGATAAATTAGACGACAAAATTAAAACTTTTGTGATGCAAATGAGATCATCAAGAAAGTGAAAGACAACCTACAGAATAGGAAAAAATATTTGCAAATTGTATATCTGATAAGGAACTCATATTTGGAATAAAGAACTCTTACAATTCTACAGTGAAAAAATAAACTCAATTAACAAACGAGTAAAGGCTGTGAATAGATATTTTTCCAAAAAAGATATACACATGGCTAATAAGTATGTAAAAAGATGATCAACATCATTAGTCATTAGAGAAAAGGAAATCAAAACCACAATGAGATACCACTTCAACTTACCAGGATGGGTATAATTAAAAAGACAGACAATAACAAGTGTTGGTGAGGTTGTGGAGAAACAGGAATCTTCTTTCATTACTAATAATAATGAAAAATGGTGCAGTCACTTGGAAAACAGTCTGGCAGTTGTCCAAACTGTTAAACAAATAGTTACCATACAACCCAGCAATTCTACTCCTAGGTTTATATTCAAGAGAAATGAAAACACATCCACACAAAAACCTAACACAAATGTTCACAGCACCATTACTCATAATCAAAACAATGGATCAACTCAAATATCCCTAAACTGATGAATGGGAAAACAAAAGTTGGTATATCCATACAATGGAATATTATTTGTTAATAAAAAGGAATGGAGTAGTGATACACGCTAGAACAATAATGAATCCAAAAAACATTATGCTAGGTAAAAGAAGCTGGTCACAACAGCCCAAATAATGTATGACTCCTTCTATATGAAATGTCCAGAAAAGGCAAACTTATGCAGACAGAAGATTGATGGTTTCCAAGGGCAAGAGGGGTTGAGGTGGCAGTGATTGCTGACAGGTATTGGGTTCTTTTGAGGATAAAGTAAATGTTTTAAAATTGTTATGGTGATGGTTGCACTCTGTAAATATACTAAAAACCACTGACTAGTACACTTTAGATGGGTGAAATTTATGATAGCTGAATTATCTCAACGAAGATGGTAAACAAATGAACAAGGCTGACCAGTGGCCACGTGACCATGAGAATCCTGCTCTCGATCACTCACATTCCAGATATTCTCTCGACACTGTCTCCACAGCACAAACATACAAGAGTCACCTTCCTCCACCTGGGAACTGTAGGGTAAGCAAAATTAGCAAACCTCCTCAGACAACCATCTTGTCTGTGTGATTTAAACTTTTGTCATTTCTGAAATGCAGTGCTGCGATGTGCTTATGGCCTGACCTGCCCGAGGGGCCCGAGAAGCCGCAGCCCTCCTCCTGCCTGCTGAGTAGGCAGGAAAGGGACCTAAAACTACAAAGCAGACCACTCACAGTAAGGCTCAGAAACTTTCCTTGAGACAAAACAAGTGTACAACATTGGGCAAAGTCGTCCTCACTTCTGAACTCCACCCCACTTTCCACCCCCAAATAGTCTGCTATTCTAGGTCAACATACTTTAAATACAGGTGCATTATGAATCAGCTAGAGTTATATAATTATCAAGCAGGAAGGACCTTTAAAAGTATTATGTAATGGAGCACTGACTATGGAGCCACTTATTATCTGCGTGACCTTGGGCCAGCACCTTTCTGTGTCTCCACGTCGTTATCCGAAAGATGGCAATAATAAAGGCAACTGCTTCCTAAAATTGCTATGAAGATTAAATGAGTTGATCCATGTAAAATGTTTAGAATAGTGCCTGGAACATTATAAGTGTTAAGTTTTTTTACTATCCTTATAAATATTAACTTGTAAATCTTATCTTTTTATGGAAGAAGACACTTAAAGCTCAGAATGGTAAAGTGACTGCAGATGGCAGTAACAAAGCTGGTATCAGACTTCAGGTATCTGACTCCTCAACTTGTGTTCTACTACAGAGCATTAATGTATAACTGTGCATATGTAACATCCCTTGATTAACTTTTAGGGCTTGAAAAATGCAAATAATAAACATACAGTGCCCAGCACTATGTCTCACACAATATAAGTGTGAAATAGTTAATCCATTTCCTTTTCACTGAAGGTTTAATCTTCTAATATCTGAAGAGAGGGTTTGACAGTTAATCTCAGAATGTCCAATGTTCTGCTGCTCAAAAGGCAGGAAGGCTCAGGACTGTAAAAGAAAACATATATAAGCACCCCCCGCCCCCCATTTTCCTCTGAAGGAGCACCTGAGTATGCCTAGTATATTAAGGAAAAGATACTTTTCTTCTTTTCTCTTTCTGCATTTTAATGGTACACTCACACTGGCAATTTAGATGCTATCCTCGGGGCTTGATATTTTCAACTTTTAGTAATTGATATCTATTAGTTTAATTCAAGAGGCAAGAGCTGCTCACAAAATAACAACAATATTTAACAAAATACAATAAATGCAGCCAAGGTAAGCTTTTAAACAATTTTATCATTTCTCTCTCTCTGAATTTGTCATTAACGTTCACACTAGGCTCTATGGGGAGACTAACTCGCATAGGGGGTGGAAGAAACAAGAATGCATTTGTTTGTCCTAGCCTATTACTGTTCCTTTCCAAAGTAAATTTATCTTCTAATGAAAGAGAACATGCTGAACTATAATTCTAAGTATAGGCAGGAAAAGTACCCAGTGGTGTGACGGGCCTCTGTGAACAGTGTGCCCACAGGGTCAAGGAAATAAGCGGCGTGGTGTGCGGACGGCTGCCTCTGGCAATGACCCCTCTTCTTTAGGGCTTACACCCTGGCATCACTTGCAGAATTCACTTCTTTTAGTTGGAGAAGAAAGTAGTCTCTTTTCCAACAGAACAGATGCTACAGGCATTACATGATAAAGATTCCAAAAGATCCTTCTAGAGGAATTTTGCTTTATTGAAAGATAACACAGAAACAGCTGGGGTGTGGGGGAGAAGCAGCATTCCAAGGCCAGACAGTAGGTACTTTCCCAAGAGACTAAATTTTCTATGCAGAACAAAGAAGAGGGAAAAAAAAAAAAGACAAAAAAAAAAAAAGAGGGGGAGATGGAAAAAGAAGGAAAAGCATTGAGAATGAAAGGAAAAAAGTTACAAGTACATGTGATGGAAAAGGGTGAAAAACCAGAAACTAAATTTTACTCAAGAGCCTAAGATCCATACATCTCGGAGCTTGGAAATGCCTCGAAAGGAAAATTACCTGATCAAACATCCTTCCTTTAGCTTGGAGAATGTTAACCAGCCTCTGACATTCCCTGAGCCCAGCCACAAGTTATCTGTATCTAACGTAATTGCCTGACATCAATGGAGGTCACTGGAGCAAAGGCCAGGTCTTCTAAAACCACTCTCCCTCATTCAGTCTCTACTAATGATTACAAGAAAAATAAACATAACTCACTTCTAATCAACCTACACACAAGGAAGAGATTCTGGGTACACCCAACAGGTGCACTCATGGCTGTGCCTTGTAACCTCACCAAATCACTATGCCACCTGAGCCTCCCAGACGCATCTGTCCCTAAAACACCCCAGGGCATCGCCACACTACAACCTTTAAAAAGCTGTCCGTTTTAGGAAGGATAGAAAGATTTATTTCCCTCACTCTAGGAAACGGGAAATATTTCTGGTCTCGAATACACTGCCATTAGAATTAAAAGTGCCTAGCTATTTCCCATAATAAAAAGTTTAATTCCAAAAAAGTGCCTACCAGTTTCCAGCACACAGAAGGCTTTTACTAAATACTGGTTGCACAAGTAGGAAAAAAAAAAAAAAAAAAAAAAGCTTGTTCTGAATCATATTCACAGCTGAAGAACAGTCATGACCTTCTCAAGAAAAGAAAGAAGTATACTTCCACAAATTGGAAAGGGGCTGGGTACTATTTTAAGGCACTCTGCTCAGCAGGGCAAGAAAACAGTCGCTACTATTTGCATTGATTTAATGGAAATTTCTGAGTATGTACAACAAAAAGAAATGCTCAGTAAGAAAACCAAAACCCTTGTGCAAACCTTGGAGCTCTGAAACTGTTGAGATGGAACTCTGTCTGAAACCTTTGTCTGCACGCAGGTGACAGACGGTGACAAAAGGAAAAGTGTTTGCACTGGGGACCTTGTTTGGAAAAGGACTTTTGACTTTTGGAATTCCAGGTTACTGCGGCCATTCCTTTGATCCCTTCCAACCCAACTGCTGGCCAGGCGAGACCAGGTCCTTCGTCAGAATTCGAGAGGCTCCCGGAGGACCCTGCAGAGGAAGCCAGCGCCTCCCTCCCGCTGACACGGAGGTCGGCGTGTCTTTCAAGTCTCCCCAAATCTCGGGATGTCGTAGCTTTCCTTGAAGTGGAAGGGGCTGCGACCGCTCTCACCCAGCCCCAACGAGGGAATGTGTCCGTAGAGCATGGGGGACACGGTCATGTGAGAACGGCTTTGGGGAGATAATCCCGGTCCGCGCAGGTCTCGACGGGTCCCAGGCGGGGCCGTGACCCCGACCGCCCGGCGCTCAGACAAAGGGCCGGGGCGGGCGCGCCCCCCACTCACCGCTCAGGTAGTTGGTCCACTTGTACAGCACCCCCTCCATGGCGCCCGCGGCCCCTCCGTCCGCGCCGCGCCGGGGCCACTTCCCGTCGCTCGCCAGCCCTCTCACTGCCCCCGGCCCCTGGCGGCGAGGAGCGCCGGCAGCAGGGACATCTCCCGGCGCTGCCGAGCCGCCCACTCGCGGCGTCCCGTCCCGGTGCGGGGACGCCCGGCCGGTCTCACATCGTCGGCCCGGAGGCGGGGTCACTGCGGCGGCCTCGGCACGAGAGGACGCACCCGGCCGGTGGGCCTCGGCCAGGAGGCCAAGGCACTGGGTGGGCCCGAGGGGCGGCTGAAGCCTTCAAAGTGCCGCAGGCGAGGCGCGGGTCGCCGGCAGCGCCACCGCGCGCTGAGTCCGCGACCCGCCGGGCCCGGGGCCCGCTCGCGCATGCCCAGTGCACCGCTCACGCGCAGGTTCCCCAAATCCACTCCCGGGTTTGCGGGCGACGGCGGAGGCGGGGCTGGCCGAGCCGCAGAGGCCCTCGGGGAAATGGAGTCCTGGGCGGCGAGCTGGGGAGCCAGCCACGAGAGGGGAGGCGGGAAGCTTCTGAGACAAGTGTGGACACACTCCTGGCTGTTAATGAGGCCGTGGTGGGGTCGAGTCCCACCTCCCGATGTTTGGGGGTCAACGTGGCCTCTTAGGGTGTCCCCTGGATTCCGGTCCTCAATCGATTTCAAGGCTGTCTAACTGATCCCACACACTCGAGGTAGTCAACAAGAGGGCATGCGGAGACGATAGGAATTTCACGATAGTATACCGTGTGGCCAGTGTAAATGACTGTTGTCCAAACACTAAGTCCTCGCTACTGAAATGCGCTGGCATTACCTAGTTCATCAGACTTACAGAAGCTCGCCTCTAGTCCAGACCTCCTGAATTGAAATCTGCATTCTAACAAGATCCGCAGGGGATTCTTATGCACAAGAAAGCGTGAGAAAGTACTGTGCTAAGGATATTTGAGCAGAGAAAAATGTTAAATACGGATTAAGTGAAAAGAGCAAGTTAGGAAACAGAGCGTACAATGTGATCCAAATTATTTTAGGCATCAGTCACTGAAGCATGAACCAAATATTAGCATGATTATTTGAGGATGGCGTTATTATAGGCGACCTTTTTTTTTCTTCTTTAGTGTAAGACAGTCGTACTTAGCAAATAAAAATACAGAACACTTCGTTGTTTATCTGAAATTCAAATTTAATTCGGCTCTTGTATTCTAAATAGGAACTCTACTTCAATGCTTTCCAGTTTCTTCCATTAGGCTATCATTAGTGAACATGTATAGCTTTTGAAATTAGGTGAAAAAAATGTAAACAAAAAATGTTAACTGAGATGAGCCTGTATATATAACTCGTAGCCGTGATTACGATTTCTTTTTTAAAGCGGAGGTTTGCACGTCCTTGTCCTTGACAGAAGCTATCACTGACCCTCTACAGTAAGAACACGTAAGTGATAAATTATTAGCCATAACGTTATACTTACTACGTTGTGGAATGCATTAGACCTGGTTTGAAGGCGGAGCTCGACTGCTTTGGCTGAAAAACCTTAAGCAGGACACTTAGCCTTTCTTAGCCTAAATATACCTATCTTTTATATGGGATAAAAGAACCTGCCTTAATGGCATTGTAGTGAGCTTCACGCACAGAAACGCGCCTGTGAACCCCACTGCACTAAGTCTTTATCGTTTATACCTTTAAGTTAAAAAATAAGCAATAGCAGGAGTCTTAGCCACCTACAGCGAGAGTAAATGAGTATTTCTTGAAACCTCTACCATTTTCACCTGGCCCCAGGACTCTTCCCACCACGCTCAGCCGAGGTACTTTACAGATGTAAATCTGTCGGGGGAGTTTCCGGTTAGCTTTGCGCCGCACTCTTCTCCCAAAGTTTGAGGTTGTGGAATTCTTTAATCCGCGGGTCTCTAGGACCGTTCAGAATCGCTGTTGGGAGACTGCTGTTCAGGCGGGCTGTAAATTACAGTATTGTAGTGTCATTGGCTTGAGAGGTATCTGAGGGACAGCATTTGGAGCCAATAGGAGACCATGCTTCCCAGGCGACCTTGTAGTAAGAGCCAATCGGACCCAGGTTTGAGTTTAACTCTTTAGAAGTGAGTTTGCAGTGCGTGGGAAAGTTGTCGGTAGTAAGTGTGCCACGTCTGCTAGGAAGGAAGAGTCATGAACTTGCCAGAGGCCGTTGTCCTTAAGCCTTCAACTACATTCTTAACTCTATGAGGTCCAAGGCCCTTACTTTGTTTTTGTAGGAACTTCTTTCCTGCTCCAGCAACATGAGATTTTTCTTGTGGAACTCGGTCCTGGCGCTGTTAGTCTCTTCTTTGAGTGGGGCTATGATCCCTGAGCCAGAAGTGAAGATCGAAGTTCTCCAGAAGCCTTTCATCTGCCATCGCAAGACCAAAGGAGGGGATTTGATGCTAGTCCACTATGAAGGCTACTTAGAAAAGGACGGCTCTTTATTCCACTCCACGTAAGTAATTATACCCCGCGAGTAAAACAATGACGAGCCCACACATCTATGCTAGCCCTCTGGCAGGAAAAGCATGAAGGTCTTATTGGAAAAGCGGTCAGGATAAAGCTGTTGTTTTTTTTTTATTATAAAAATTAGAACTAAAATTTTTGAAATACTGCAGAAATATCTAGGTGTAGGCAGTAACTAGAAAAAGTTTAAAGGAATTCGCATTTCTCAAACTCCATTCCTGAGGGAAAATGACTCAGTTCCATGTTTAATTTGGTGTAGATGAAATTTACTTAAAACTTCACAGCAATTTCATGAGCAGAATACACGTTTACTTTCTTGTTGTAGGATATGCTAATGCTAGTCCATTGACTGATATAACTTTTGTTCTGACAGATGACATTTTGGTCAAGGCACAGGACCATGATATATTTCATCATTTATTTCTTTCTGGAAATTGAAGACTTCATGGATGGGTGTGGTTATTGAAGATTAATCCAATACGTACAGTGAAGGATTATCATTATTTCTGTTCTATAAACAAAGAAATTGCAACACGCAAAAAGTTTTACAAGTGTAATGATTTCTATCTACGCATTGGTTCTATTCACCATTCCAAAGTGTTTATCAAGCACTTTATGTTAGCTGCTTTGCTTGATGCTAGGAGAAAAAAAAAATGTTGGCTTCTCTCCATCCTTGTTCATTTCTTTATCTATCCAAATATCAAACCTGGTCTGTCCTGAGGTTTTGCAGAGGTGAATGGCACTGTTCTCTGAACTCTGTTAGCTCTTGCAAAAAGTTCCAAAATGATGGCTTGCCATAGAATT
>CM053514.1:6969526-6991581 GCA_028627145.1 Eidolon dupreanum
CCCCCCCCCCCCCCCCCCCGTTACACAGCCTACAAGGCCAAAACCAGCAGGGTGCATGGACCACATTCAAGGTCATTATAGCTGGTCGGCAACTGGCGAATGAGGACTGAAATCCAGGTCTTGTAACTCTTCAGTTCAGAGGTCCACATGCCATATTTTGAAGCCTGGGAGAAAGGGCAAGCCTGTCATTAGTAGGGTGGCACAGAGCAATGAGAAACCAATCTGTAACATGAATTTAAAAATATATAGCTATTTAGGGTAAGTGACCTTACTTTAGTTTAATTCAAGTCCATTTAACTTTTTAAGCTGTGTGTACCTCCTGTTCACATTTTCCAATGACAGAACTGCTTCAATTTTTAAGCACCAAAAACATTTTAGTCATAGTCTTTAAGGTGAGAAGCGCATTCTCTGATCAAAAATTAGTCACCGATACTTGTGGAGAACCAATAGGCCATTTTTTTTTTTTTAAGAAACCAAAGTAGAACAAATAATAGCTTTTGAATCTATTAACTTTAAATAATAAGCCATTTAAAAATAACTCTGAAGCAGCACTGAAGACAAGCCTTTTCTATAAATTGAATTTGAGTTCTCCAAGTCATATACTAGTGACCCCAGATCTACTAAAGCAAAACTAGAAATTGTGCCTGGGTTAGTATTTGTGCAGAAGTGGTGAGGATATGGAAAATATTTCTTCTGGGCATTCTGTACCTTCAATTCGGTGATCTGCAGGTGGAGGTAGGCGGGTTGCAGACCGCAGGGGGAATAATTAGCTATGGTGAAGCATATAGGAGCCAGTTATGGCTAAATATGTTGAAGTGAAGACAGATGCTGATGCTACATGTGCCATTAAAAAAATAATTTGCACTAGAGCATGAATGCGAAGATTAATTCATTTAAATTCCCCTGCTATGCCCAAGATACTTAAAATTGCAAGTTTTAAAAATACAGACACACGTGCTATTTGTGTTTTTTTTGGAGACCAATAAAAATATAGATAAGCCAAAATTATTTGTTTAAAAATCACCCATGATCCCTTTATCCAGAAATAATGAGTCATTATGAAAGTTTGGGACTATCTTCACCGGAGTGAGAGCCTGGGTCAGTGCTGTCTAATTTAGTAGCCACTAGCACTAGCCACATGTGGCTATAGGGCACCTGAAATGTGGCTAGTCCCAACTGGGATGTGCTGTGAGTGTAAAATACACAGCAGATTTCAAAAATTTATATTAAAGAATTTAAAATATCTCATTAATAATTTTTATGTTGATTCTATGTTGAAGTAATAGTTTGGCTATATTGGGCTTAAATTTAATATATTAGTGAAGATAGTTTCTCTAGTTTCTCTTTACTTTTTTAGGTGTAGCTACTAGAGAACATAAAATTACACATGTGATTCGCGTCTGTCTTCCCTCATGTTTCTGTCAGACTGTAGTGGTCTAGGTCTTTAACAGGAAGCGGAGGTGGGTTGAGGTGTGTGATTTTGTTCATGGAACTGCCTATGTTAGGAGAGGGACACTTGGAAAGAAACATGAGGGGACATGGGATGGATGGAGAAGGACTACAAGGAGTGAGAGAGCTCAGGGACACTTGGTAGGTGGAGAGTGTGGGTTCGTCGTGGGCAGGGACTGTGGGTTCTAAGCCTTTGTGAAGCAGAAAAGGCAGAGTGTGTGGTAATCCAGGGGTCGGCAGGGGTTACGGGGGTGGGATCGTAGCGAGTGGTGGAAGGGCAGCACGGACACACTGCCCGGCACATCGGAAAGTGACTTCCACATTCTGATGTGTCTGGTGTCACAAACACACCTGACACATCAAAACAAGGTGAACGCATCTCATACAAAGAGAGGTTCCCAGGCTGCAAGTCAGGGGACCTTAGTCCCAGCACCGGTTCTGCCTCTACTTTATAGGTGTGACCTTGAGCAAGTCACTCATAGAAGCACTCATCATCCTCTTTTTAAGATGGGGTGAATAAGAGCTGTCCGCTGCCTTCGCTCCGTGGTTTCCATGGGATGAGATATGGCATAATAGAAAACACAAGGGGTTGTCAGAACTGATGTTATTACAACGCTACACACTGAGGTGACTTCCATTTCCACACTTGTGCATGTGAGGACAACAGCAACAGAAGAATGGGCCTGTCTCTGGTTCTACCAATATAAATGCTCTAAACATTAAAATTTTTGAGTAACAATAATTTTTTTGGGGGGATTAAGAATAACGTGGGGGTCTAGACAGATTTCTTCCCTCCTTTTTCCATCCCAAATAGTTAATTATCCCAATGCTGTTTATGGTTTAATACATCTTTTCACCTTGGTTTCAAATTTAGCCTTCACCATATTCTAATTTCCTACATTATATGGGTATATTTTAGAAGTCTTTACTCTGTCTATTCTGTATCAGTATCAAACTGTTTTAATTATTGAAACTTTATAATACCCTTTATAATACCTCGCAGGGCTTAAAACTTCCCTCATTAGTTTTCATTTCTGAAACTTGTTGGTGAATCCCACATATCCTTTCTTTCCAGATGAACTTCAGGATCATTTTTGTCAGGTTATGTTCCAAATTGATTGCTGCCTGGCGATTCCATGGGTTAATGTAGCAAAGACCGACATGTCTGTATAGCATTGGATCTTCCCAGCAAAGAACAGGAATATTTCCCTGCCCGTCATATCTTCTGTGTCCCCAGTCAATAAAGCACTACAGTTCTCTTCCTTGAGGATTTGGATATATTGGAAAGTGGACAGAAAACTAGAGAACTCCAATGATGGGCTTAGAAAAAGCCCGAGACCAGCCCTGCCCCTGGTAGGGAGGATGGAGCGAGGGCAGCCTGGTGGGTAGGGGCATTTTGGAGTCTGGACTCCTACTCCACCACTTTCTTGTTATATGACCCTGGGCAAGACTTAACCACTCTTAACCTCAATTTCATCATCTTTAAAATGGGGATAATAATACTTGTGTGACACAGTTATCATGAGGATTAACTTATTTTACATGTTATTTATATGTACTACATATATATTGCTTAGTATGTTATTAAGCACACAGTGAATGCTTAATATTCTAATATAAAATGTTACATTTTATGATTTTGATTATTTTAGGTATCCCTGTCAAATGAATTTATAAAGCTAGTATAATTCGGATCACAGGCCTAGAGGGATTCTGAACACATTTCGCCAAATTTTTGACAAGTTCAGCTTGGGAAACAAATGGATGGAAGAACTAGGAAATATAGAAAAGAGTTATTGGAGTGGTTAGGATCTGTACTCACTGTCTCCAAGGTAGATCGGCCACAACCCTCTAGCCGTCTGTACCTACCCTGTAGCAGGTAGGCATATCATGCTCTATCATTCCGTGCGTCTCTTCTTACCCTCACTCGCATACCTACCTCAGTCTGGGCTTTATGCGGAACATTCTTCTCAGCAGCTCTTAGAGATGTCAGTAGAAGGGTTGGCTAAGACCACAGTGGGCTACCTGAGGTCCATGAAAGCAAGAAGTGATGGAGGCATCGATCACAGCCACCTGTCCTCCCTTCCCGCAGAAGCTCCCAACAGCATCGACTTAGTGTGGGATGGCGGAGAACTGAGCTGGATGGGATGTCGGGTCACCCGGTCAGGGGGACCAGCTGGGGAGGGAGCTGGTGGCCTCCCAGACTGAGTCTCAACTGAAGCAGAGAGAAGGAGCTGGAGATGGTTAACATTCCCTTCTTCAGTTCTTAATGGCTATACATTTAACTTAAGCCACTCAGTGCTTGGTCTACTCCCCTAAGGTGAGCTAGACCTTCTTGAAAGCTCCTATAAGCATTTTCGATCATTGTTTTAAGTTGGGTCGCCGCCCTCCTCTCTCGGTTATGTACGTGAACACCTCTTATTCTAGATGATAAAGACCTTGAAAACGTCTTCTTAAATCCATTTCCCCTTGGGTTGAACCTTTAAAGTGCTTGTAGGTGGTAGGGGTTCAAAATACATGTTGGAAATTCATCTGACTTCTTAGAAAGTCTAATTAAAATAATGTAACTATCAATGGCTCTTCTGAATATTTTTCTTTGCTTCTCGCAAAGAAAATATTTTTTAGTAAAATATTTTTCTGAATATTTTACTTTGCTTCTTGCAAAGTAAAACCTTTGTGTATTTTAAAATTGCACTTAGCAGTGCCCTAGTAACCTGAAAGAATTAAATGAAATGTCTTAAAATGTCCTTGTTAAGCACTAAAGTAATTGGATTAAAAAATAATTAAGAGACCAATAGTGTGAGCTTGCTACAAAAAAATTTCAATTGACATAACTAGACAAAGTACAATTTAAAGTTTATAGTGCTCTATCCCACCCTTGCTCCCACTCCCAACACTCAGTTAGATATTCATCCAGGCCCCTCCCTTCCTATCTATCAATCTATCTATATTATATACTTATATTTACATAGATTATATGTACACACATATATATGCATATGCATATACACCCTAATATAGTCATGTACATGTTAATATACATATGTATAAAGGTTCCTTTTGATAATAAAATAGGATACATACACTTCCTAATGGTAAAACATAGCAAATGGCTCTAGTATAAATCGACATTACGAAGTCGTTTCTAAGTCCATTTTGCTAGCTATAAAGTAACCCTCTGGTTATTGGCAAGATTTAAATCTTACTACTTTATTTCGTCTGTAGGAAATTAATGTTTAGCTAATTTTTTTTACAGGGATGGATATAAACCACCATTTTAAGAATGGGGAGATTTTTTAAAATCCATTTACAGAGTTAACAGGTACATATCAAATCACATAAATGGGAAAAGATCAGAATAGACAATGCAATATTTAGATGGGAGAGTAAAACAGATGGTGGGAATAAAAAGGTCATGATTCAAAGCAACCTTGCCAGATTAATGGACACAATGGTGGCAATGTCAAAAATGAGAACAGAAGGAAATGAAAGGACCTTCGATGCAGCTTGCTCAGTAGCTCTCGGATCTTCCCCATGGAGAATGCTTCTGGCAGCTAACCCTGTCCCTGCTTATTTCACACATTTCTTCTTTCTTTATCTCCGTTATCATTACATGCTCAGAACCCTGATCTTTAAGAAAACATTAAGGGAACAAACTCTTTTTGAATGTTTCTCTGTCTCAGATACTCTGCATATACAATGCATGATAGACAGCATGACCACATTTTATAGTAAGTGGAGGAACTGCAACCAGAATCCTATCCAACTCTTTCTTAAAAAGCCATAATATAAGATCTTAAATAATCCTGACTGCACAGGTCTAATGTATGTTATTAATATGACACCAAGTCATTTCTCTTCTTTTTTTTTTTTATATATTACTATGAAAGATGGAAAACTGTCTTCAATCCTGCCATGTATTGGAAAACAGCTTCCTTACAATCAACTCACTGACTATATTTTTGTAATTTGATTAGCATTTTATAGTTGTGTATATCTCTCTCTATATATGAATAATTGTATATAGCTATATATGTAGTTGAATAGTTGTATATAGCTGTATATACAGTTAAATAGTTGTGTGTAGCTGTATACATAGTTAAATTGTTATATATAGCTGTATATATACTTGAATAGCTTTTTAAAGCTGTATATATGGTTGGATAGTTGTTTATAGCTCTATTCATAGCTGAATAGTTGTACATAGCTACATATGCAGTTGTATATTGATACATAGCTGATTATATAGTTGCATAATTCCCCTCACTTTAAAATCCCTAAAAGAGTTCTTGCAAAAGAGATATGCAGAGTAAAGTTAATGATCTGGAATTTGGGTTTTATGATTTTTAAATGACACTGTTTCATTTCCTTTTGCTGATCACCTGAATTGCAGTATTTTTGGAACAAAATAACAAAAGTTTGTGAACATTTCCATAATTAATAAGAAAGTATCCAAAGGATATTTCTTAGCAGTCTTACTGATTTAGGAATATTCAACTACTTGAAAAGATACTTAACTCTTCTTTTTTCTGGCTCACATGCTTACCTTCTGTTCAAGGCAGACAGAAGATTTGCGATAGTCACCAAAGGATTTACCTCGCATCGATGTTAACGAAGAACACTTTTTTGGAAAAGGGCATTTTTAAAAAGTTGGATGAGATTATTTCTTTAAAGTAATAAAAAAGCAAAACATTTAAATAACAATAAACCTAATCTTCCTGATTGTCATGTAGTCTGATTTTCCAGTTTTAAAGCTAGAGGCTGAGAAGAACACAGCCTCCCACACCCCTATTTGTCATACTGGGGGAAAATACCCTGCTTTCTCAAGTTAATCAAGGATGGGTTTCACCCACCTTCATCTTGAAAGCAGAGAATATTGATGCCAATGCTATTGCTGAATCCAGCAACATGCAATTAAAAGGAAATCGTTTCCCGAAAAAATAAAATTGAGATGCAAGATGGCAGAATGTTGATGGCACTTGAGGCTGGTGGATCCCATAAGGGGTTTATTATACTCTTCTCTTAAGGGGTTTATTATACTCTTCTCTTGCATGTGGGTTGGAAGTTTCCACAGCCAAAAAAAGAGCCAGGCAGAAAAAATGAATAATACTTTCAGAAACAAAGAGATTAAACAATTTATACTGGGGAATATTGCACACCAGTCTGAACTGGCTGCATTGGAAGCACCTGGGCATTTGCTAAAAATATCTATAATGGGATCTCAGCTAAGACTTACTGAATCAGAGTCTCCAAGGAGGGGAGTCTAGGAATCTGGCATTTTAACAAGCTCCCTATAGACCATTTTGATGCGTGGTCAAATGGGAATACCATAGATTGAAACACAGCACGGGAGCTCCTCGTCAAAATCAGATTTTCCCCCTCATTGAAGATGAAATGTAGATACCCCTTGCCCCTTCATTTGCCCAACAAACATTTATTGTGGTCTTATTATGTGCCAGTCTATGTGTTAGGTGCCAGGGAAGTTAGGATTTACAGAAAGAGTCCCTGCTCTCACTGGGCTCAAAATGAGATGAGCAGAGAATGCATTTTAAAACTCGAGAAGAGATTAGGCAAGGCAGAGGTAACCAGGTAACCAGGTAACCAGGGGCTCGCCTCAGTCTCCCAGGGCACTAACATACTAAGCCAAAGTAAAACCGCTCCCCATCCTTCTTGCCTTACTTATCCTTCTTCAGAGAGGTATGTGAGACCCAAATAAATTACTCACATGTAGTAATACCAAAAAAACATTCTCTGTATTAGATAAGTCCAGTGCTATTTCTAACCTTAAAAGGATTTTAAATATCTTATCACATGCTTTCCTTTTTAAAAATTATTTATTATAGAAAATTTCGAGCATACACAAAAGTAGAGAGAATAGTACAGTAAAATACTGTGTACTCATCACCCAACTTCAGCTATTTTTATTATATTGCCGATCTTGTCTCATCTGAACTCCCACTCTTTCTCCTTGCCCTGGATTACTTTCATTATATCCTCTCCCATGGGAATATTTCAGTGTACATCTCTAAAGGTATAGGCTTTTTCCTGTAGACATAACCACGACATCGTCATAGCTGAGAAATTAACAATAATTCCTTAATATCAAATAGCCAGTTGATGATCACATTTTCCCAATTATCTAATAAAATTTTTGTGCAGTTTTTTAAATCAGCATCCCAATAAGTTCCATTCATTGCAATTGACTGATATGTCTCTTAAGTAACTTTGTCTCTCAATTTTTTTTTTCTTGCAGTTTTGGTGTAGTTGTTGAAGAAATCAGATTTGTCCTAGAGAGTTTCTCATAGACTGGATTTGCTGATCGGATCCCTATGGCGTCATTTGTATTCTCTGCAAACTGATGGTTAGATCTAGGGGCTTGATCATTCCGGTTTGATTCTTTAAGCACATTTTAGTTACACCTTGGAATGTGAGTGTGTCTGATGTGCTTGGTGCAACCCATTGGTGAGAAGGTGAAGGAGCGTACTAGGGATTCGTGCAAAACTGGCAAATGCATCACCATAATAATTGGTAGGAAGGAGGAAAGTGACCATTTATTGAGTGCCCACTGTGTACAGCCACTGGACTAGGTGATTTTCACATGCTCTTGTGTAAACACTAGTGCTATGTTGTGAATGGGGTCTTGGTCCCATTTTCACATGCACAAATTCTGGTGCAGAGGGACCTCATAACCTGCCTGTTTCTCATAGTTAATGGATAGGGTCAGAAAATAAACAAGGGTCTGTTTGTCTCTAAAGTGTGTCATCCTTTTGCCCTTGTACACATGGGACCGGGTAGGCATTATAGATGTGTACAGGTAGCCTGGCATTGGAAAAAGAAAAAAAAACAATAGCCCCAGGGTGATGCTTGGTGACGATTTCACTAACCTTGGTGTCGTGGGTGGCAGGGACTGTGCAGGGGAGGTCCTACCCTACCCCTTTCTTGCCGTGATGCAGGAATGTGGACGCAGTGTTGCCAGATCTTTTGAATTTCTATGGAAAAAATCTCTAGATTTTAAAATGTTAGCTGAGATATTCAGATTTAAAACAATAAAAACACTATCTATGCCAACACTCTGGGCCAAAACCAAACAAGGGTGCAGCCTGCCACCCCTGTCCCATCTCATGCTGCCCTTGAAATTAGAGAAAGGAAATGTTAAGCAGCTCATCAAAGACATGGAGTGACACTGAAGAAAATCTTCAAAAGGTGAAAGAACGTTTAGGTAGTGGCAAGGAAAAAGCCAAGTTTCTGAAACCTGAACAGATCAGAGCTTGACAAAGCATCAGCCTTCACCATGTACCTTTTCTTATCCTTGTGACAACTGAGTCCTTGCTGTGTCCCAGATCATATTCTGAGCACTTTGTAAGAATTTGCAAGTTTTAGCTCCTCTAAACCTCACCACAACCCTGTCATTATTTCTGTTATGTAAAGGTGACGTGGGGCTGAGATTCAAACCCAGGTTGACTCCAAAGCCTTTTGACTTACTTAATATTGTCTTCCTACTATTAGATAGTTTCAAACTCAAGGCACTGAATATGAGAAGCTGGAATTCACTGGCTGTGGACTCCTAAAGCTTTATGCTTTACTCTCTTTAGCCTTCAATGAAACACTTAGTAGCATCTTTCTTTCAGGCAGAACTTGATGAGTCTGAGTTAATTTATGTGCCTTTCATCAGCTGGTGTTTACATCCCAATTTTTAGTCAGATAATTCTTTCCCACACACCTGTTTATTCCTTACTATTTCAATAGCAGATATATGAGGGAAAAATCAATTTATAAGTGAGCATCATTTGTCCTATTTTCAGTTCAGAAGGAATGTCAATGCTTTAAAAAATAAATTTATCAATAAATAAAATAATATAATAAAATAATTTCTTCTTTGCTTTTCCAGAAGATGGTAATTCAAAGACATCAGGTTTAAACTTATGCAGCCTACTCAGGAAAGCTGGGAGCTTAGAGAATAAGGAAGCCCAGCTGGACTTGACTTTGCGCAAGTAAAGGTGCTTTGCCAGTTACTTGCAAGACAGTTAATAAGCCTATAGCTTATAAAGACACTCATTTCTCTGTCTCATGCAATTTAGGCTTCCTTATTACTAGATAAGGTGACTGATGAGGAACACTTTTGCTTCATGGAGATAAAAGGGCAAGGGCGGTTTGGCAGGCAGGCGAAGAAAAAAACCCCTACTGTGGCTCAGAGCATTCACACCCTTCAATAACTACTCAGTGAACTTGAGGACAAAGACCTTTTCTCCCAGGCGGCTTCCTCTCTTCTTGTCTAGACATTCTGAAAGTGGTCTCCTAGTTACAGGGGGACAGTGCTCTGCCCCTGCAAGCCTGCACCCAGCTTCCCTTCACTAGTCAGAGGATGAATGTTGGAAGAAGCCGCTCCTTTGCTGTGAACTCCAGGGAATCTGGAGTTCTTACATCTTGTTCCCAAGAGGAAGTCTTGAATCCTGAGAGAAGCTTGATAAAGAGGACAGTGATGGTTAGAAATTGAGCTTCGGTGTGCTTTACCAAGGCTGATAGCACAATATCTAAAGCTGTGAAGTCTAGTACTTGTAGCCTCTAGGCACGTGTGCCTATTTAATTAAAAAAATATATTTTAAATTGTGAAATACACATAACATAAAGTTACCACCTTAATCATTTTTAAGTCTACAGTTTAGTCATGTTAAGTATATTTATATTGTTGTACAACCAATCCCCAGAACTTTTCATCTTGCAAAACTGAAGTTCTATACCCATTAAACATCTCCCCGCCCCCTATCCTCCCTCTATCCAGCCCTGGGTCAGCACCATTCTACTTTCTGTCTCTCTAAGTTTGACTACTGTAGGAACCTCAAATAAGTGAAATTATATAGTATTCGCATTTTTTGTGAACGGCTTATTCCACTTAGCATAATGTATAGATAAATGTATTTTAAAATAATCTTAACGAGTGCTTATTAGGACATGCCTGTTCATTTAACCACTTTGGGGTTCAATTAGAGTGTTTCATTCATTAGAACCGTTAGCTTATTGCTAACCTGGCAAGAATCCTAATGGGTATTTAGCACAAAGCCTTATTCAGTAGACTTACCCTTTAAGCCTGTTGCTTTTAAAGATTTTTGCTTGAGACCCACAGTCAGAGAGAAATGTTATATTTCAACTCTGTGTACACACACACACACACATATGTATATGTGTGTATGTGAATTCTCAAATTTAAAATTTAGGTTTCTTGTACCAACATTTACCCGTACTGTGTGAGATGCATATATATTCTTTTCTAATAAATGCTTCTCTTAAAAAAAATTCTGATCTTATCCACTAAATTGAAATGTTATCCACTCAGTTGATTTTATAAACCACGAAAAGGCCGCGATGTGTAGTTTGGGAAACACTGCTTTAGACACACCTGGGGTCTTTTTCAGACCTGTCATGTAACACTGCATATTCCCCCCTCCGTCCCCGCAGCAACTCTGGGTCCCCATGGCTCAGCAAATGGCTTCAGAATTATCGCTCAAAACAAACAAGTTTTGAAAAAAACCCATCAGTCATGGCTTTATTTCTGGATAAGCTCTGTTCACTGAGTTAATGTTGGTTTAAATAGAGTGTAGTTATGATTTTAAAAAAATTCATTATCAAATGTTATACTCTGTTTCTCAAAGCTAAATGAAAAAATTTTAAGCAGTATATTTCTGCATTAGCATGTGCGATTGAGAATTAACTGACTTTTAGCTGATTTTTCTTTGTGGAGGAAAATGTGACAGCTGATAATGCTGTATAAGGTTATAAAGGGGATAGGAGAAAAATCTTGAAGTGTTTCTTGTGTCATGCACGAATAATATAACAGTTTATAAAAATCCTCTAAATAAAATTTTCAAAAAACAAGTATATAAATGAGTTAATTTGTTATATTAGTTTTAAAAACTGGTGTGTTAACCAGTATTTTGATAAATAATAGGAACAAAATTGAGTTTCCTTCAGTCACGTTCAGAATGATTTTATCTGAGGCTCAGCAGAGAATTGGCTGCCCGATAGGCCAGTTTTTCTTTTTTTGTAAAGGAGATAATTGCAGGAGTCCTGCCCACTGTTTGTGTGAATAATGGTAATGAAAATTTGTGTACACCTTCAGTAATTCTGAATTAGGCAGAGTTTTTCCCATTCAATTAAAAACTCTTTTTAAACGTAGTTTTAATGATTTTATAGTATTCTACCATATAAATATATCATAAATTTTTAGCCATTTTTCTGATGCAGGACTATTACGTTTTAGTCAGTTTTTCACCTGTATAAATATCTCTGTGATGAACACTTTTCTGCACAAATCTTGCCATATTCCCGACCATTTCCTTAGGGTAGAAACATAGGAATAAAATTACTTGTTAATCCCTTTATCTCCACCTAATGAGCTGTCCCCCCCATCACAGTCAACTTCTTTGAAAAGCTGTCCATATACACTGGCTCCACCTCTGATATAAAACGGGCTTAAAAAACCTTCAGGGGCTTTAGTGTTTATTATGGGCTAGACACTAAAATCCTTGCCTTGGCCTTCAAGGCCCAAAGCGGCCTGGCGTGCTGACCTGCCTCCCAGCCTCTTCCCCCGCTCTCTCTGAAGGTTTAAAGAGAAGAGAAGGTGTCAAAAGTTCATTTAGGCGGTAAAGAGAGGGACTGACCGGAGAAGCACAGCGGGACTTCCAGGTGGCCATGAGGGCCCCTTCCGTGCTGTGTTCAGAGTTGGGAATACGAGATATGCGTCAAAGGAAATAGACTTGGCAGGCAGGGCTCTGTCACCTTTAGCTTCTGGAGAAAAGGGCCTGCTTAAACGCAGTCCACCTGTCGAGTTCACTAGCAGCTTCCGAATACTTGTTTTCTTCAGGCTTCTGGAAGCATCCTGCCTCCTCTTTGCTAATTCAGTTTATAGGGATGATAGCATGTTTTGTCATTAGACTAAGCAGAGGGCTTCACAAATAAGTACTTCCAGGATCACTGGAAGCCATAATATAAAAATCTTCATTTCTGGGTTTATTGGGAAATTGTCACGCTGCTCTGGCCATTGGGATTTCTACTACCCGCGTGTGACTATTTAAATTTAAACTTAAGTTTGTAATAAAATTAAAAATTCAGTTCGTTAATCATACTACACTTCAGTAGCCTCATGAAGCTAGTGACCACCATATTAGACAGTGGAGATAGAACAGATAGAACAGTTCTATCATCGTAGAAAGTTCTTTTGGACAGCACTGGTCTGGAGAGCAGAAAAGGATCCAGCCGAGTCATCTCTGAGGCTTCCGTGTGTGGAATGGTGGTCCAGGAGAAATAAATGGACAATTAGCCATGGCTAGTTTGCTGCTGCTTGCGATACACAGTTTGCTGGTTCATCTAGCATTAAAAAAAGAAAAAAATTCTGCTCGCTTCTGGCATTCCCAGTCATTGACAGGATTCACGAAGAGCCAGCCTCCCTGAGCCACATCCCCCGGGCCTCTGTTGCTTACATCCTCACCATGGTCAGCTCACCCGGAAGATTTGCTGACCAAGCAAATGTCCAGACTGAAGAAGAGGTTCTTCTCAAAAACCCTGTGAGTTTTATTTATTGTCTATAGATACATCTCATAAATGCAAGACCAGTGGATTCCTAGTATTTTTAAAGATCAAATAAAGTAAGGGTCTGCTCACAGATGAGACACCAGCACTTTTGTAATGTCCCTGCCTTCATATTGCTTAGACTTTAGAGGGAAAGACTAAGTATTGATTGTTGGTAATCAAACAATCACACAGATATTTCAGATTTGATTGTTTATATAGTACAGTGACATAAACGAAGCTGGCGTTTGAGCTGGTACATGAAGGAGCAGGAGGTAACTAGGCAGACGGTTTTGGTGTGGGGAGCAGGGACAGGAGTATCAAGAAAGAGGGCTCATCCTGTGAGAAGGCCCTGCGAGTCCTGGAGGAACTGGAAAAAGGCCTGTGTGCTGGATCTGGGAGAACGGAGGTCCGAGTGGCAGGAGATGAGCCTGGGGAAGGGGCACGAGCTTGATCAGATTTTAGTCTTTGTTCTAAGAGCTGTGGGAAGCCTGGAAAGGATTTTAAGCAGGAATGACGTGAAAAAAAAAATCTTCCTTTTAAAACGATCCCTTTTGCTTCAGTGTGGACAATGTTTTGGAGGGGGAATACTAGCTGTTAGGGACTCGTCTTTTAGGATGCTGCTGCAGTGGTCCAGCCTAGAGATGATGGTGCCTGGGGAAGGGTGGTGGTAGTAGAGGTGGAGAGAAGTCGATAGTTTCCATGCAGGGAAGATCCAACCTACTGGATTGGTAACATGTTAGATAATGGAGAAGCAAATGGTAAGGATAGTTCTTGAGTTCTGGGTGCTCCAGTGGGACAGGCGGTGGAGCTGGCCACGGGGATACGGAGCCCTGGAAAGGGACCAAGTTTGGGGAAGAAGATGATGAAATCAGTGTTGGATGTCTGGTAAGTAGTTGGGTCTGTGGGTTCAGAGCTCAATGTGTAGGTCATTGGCACTTAAATGACAAGGGAGGCTCTGGCTGTGGATGAATTTTCCCAGAGAGAAAAGGGCATTAACTGAGGAAAGAAGGATCAAGCAGTGAGGATGCTCAATGGCCAAGTAGACCAGGAGCAGCTGGAGAGGTGGGAGGGAAACCGAAAGATGCTTGAGTGTTATGTTATTGAGGCAGAGTAAAAATATATACATAAAAGAGGGAGAATCTTTCCATTTAAATCTAGACCCATTTCCATCACCGTCCCCAAATCTGTTATGTGGCAGTTATGTGTCTCTGAGGCACTTCTGTAGGGCACGGTTACAAGGTATATTTATTTATTTTTCTATTACGGTGACAGATTGCAGTGTGTGTGTGTGTTTCCTGCCGGGAACAATAACCTGCCTTCCCTTCTCCTACATCACTGCACGTTTGGCTACCACGCAGTTTGTTGCAAATCCGAGCTCGTTTAATCCCACGGAGTACTAAACTGTATCTGGTCTCGGGGGCGCTGTAATTCTACCCCAGGTGCCCCACCTTCATTTGCCAGCTGGGATCTCTTAATGAGCTGGCTGCACACAGTTCAATACTAAAACTATTTTAGCTGGTGAAATGTGTTTGAAGAATTCACTGTTGGAATGTTCCACGTTAGGCCTGCTTCCATTCTCTTGCCTGGCGATCTCTCCCTTTGCAGGATGCCTGTGGCTCCTCCAAGTTGCTGTCTGGTGGCTTTCCCACCGCGTGCTAAGGATGGTCTGGTGGTGTTTGGGAAAAATTCGGCTCGGCCCAGGGATGAAGTGCAGGAGGTTGTGTATTTCTCGGCGGCCGATCATGAACCCGAGAGCAAGGTGGAGGTAAGTGATGCATTACACTCGCTCGATTAGCAGTTACTCTGTTTCCTTGGCTTTGCCCAGCACCCCTCAACTTCTTTCGTGGACACCTGCTCTCTAGTCAGAGCTGTCACGTCAACGCTGTTGGTTCCCATTTTCATTAGGTTCGCTCGTAGCCTTAAAAATAGGGTCATATAGAGAATTCTGTGTTTGTTGCTGTGGCCCTTACTTTATAAAGTACAATATTTGTGCGGTTCCAAGTCAAGTCTACAAAACAAGGTACAGGCATACCTTGGAGATATCGGAGGTTCCGTTCCAGACCAGTGCAATAAAGCAGGGATATAAGAAAGCGAGTCGTAATCTTTTTTTTTGATGGAGGGTCTCGCCTTCAATTTGTAAAAAACTCAACATCTGTTGGGTACTAGACTGATTGGGGTGATCACTTTGTAAGCTATATACATGTCTAATCACTATTGTGCACCTGAAACTAATATGATATTATATGTCAACTGTAATTGGAACCCCCCCCACAATATCTGTGAAGCACAATATAGTGAAACACAATGAAACAGGTGATGCCTTTGTATTCGTAGATGCCTAGCTTTTATTTTTGTCTCCTCTACTCCATTGCCTTGTTTCCCTATAGGTAACTATGCTTGGGAAGTTTTTTGGTTTATTCTTCTGTTAAAAATTACATAGATATGTAATAAACTACAGACACACACACACACACACACACACACACACGCACATGCATATTCATCCCAAGCCCTTTTTTCCTTTCTCAGATGAATAATAGCATGTCATATACACTTTTTGGTGTTTTCAACTAGAAGCGTATCTCAGAGACCATGCCATGTGGTATGTAGAGGTATTCTTCATTCCTCGTCAAGAGCTGCATGGTGTTCCAGTCTACGAGTGTATCGTAGGTAAATCAGTCCCATACTGCTGGACACTTGGGTTGTTTTCTACTCTTTCTCTATTACGAATTGTGCTGAAGTGAATGACAATCTTGTGCATCTGTCACAACGTCTGGCCTTGGTTTAGATATTTTTATATTAAAAAAATTATCCATCAATTTCTATTTTGAGTGCTTGAATAAAAAGTTTTTGTTAGTATTTTTGGGAGGATCGGTGCCTAGAAATGGGATTGCTGGGTCACCAGGTAAAGAAGTATGTAATTTTGTTAGATTTATCAAATTTCCTTCTGGATGTTGTACGTGCACCAGCAATGTGTGACAGTGTCCGTTTCTCCATATTCCCAGTGTGTTGTCAGACTTTCATGACAACTATTTTACGTTAATTTTATATTCCACTATTTTACTAAAATTATTTTATTAGTGTGTCAACGCATATCATTGATGCTTTTGGGTTTTCCAGTTATAGTGCTATAGTGCCTACAAATAAAGGTAGTTTGATTATTCTAATACTTCTAATTATTTTCTTTTCTCATTGGGTTATAGCTGGGATTCCGTGTTAACACAAGTAGAGATAGAGTCTCTTTGTCTTTGTTCCCGAACTGAATGGGGCAGCCTCTTGTGCTTCTCCATTGACGTGCTGGCTTTGGGACTGAGATCTATGTAGCTTCATCTTGTTGAAAGGTACACATCAGTCTCTATTTTGAGTCCTTTAAAAGAAAGCCCTACGGAATAAGTGTTGAATTTTGTTAAAGGTCTTTTCAGCCACTTAGAAGCCACCTCGGTGGCTGTGGTGTGGCAGTACTTGTCTTCACGTCACCTTTATGTCACTAACAGTGGCCCCAAAGCGCAAGAGTAGTGATGCTGGCAATGCGGACCTGTCCATGAGAAGTCGCAAAATGTGCTTCCGTGAGGTGAAAAGGTGAAAGTTCTTGACTCAGTAAAGTTTTTTTTATCATCTCACATCATCAGCATCGTAAGGGTGACAATACAATTAAGATACTTGGAGAGAGAGAGAAACCGCATTCACATAACTTTCATTATAATATACTGTTATCATTGTTCTATTTTATTATTAGTTATTGTTAATCTTTTACTATGCCCAATTTATAAATTAAACTTTATCATAGGTCTGTTATGTACAGGGAAAAAAAACATGGTATATATAGGTTTTGGTACTATTTGCAGTTTTAGGATTCCACTTGGGGGTCTTGGAATGTATCCCCCACAGGTAAGGGGATCTACTATGTCTAAAATAAATATGTTAGAAAAATCTGATTTCTTTTTTGGAGGATAGGCTAAATAAATTAATATTTTAGTCTCATGGTTACAATTGTTTCAGGGAATAGAATAGATTCTTTACACTAATTAACTCATGGTGTATTATTACTCAGATACTCTGTAGGTCGAGATATCTCCCCTGCATAATAAGTGCAGCTTGATCCATACCAGAATTCGCCTCTCAGGCGGCCCTGACCTCTTTTCTGGGTTGCATATCTGTGTCTTGAGCTGCCCTGTACATTTCCACGTTCACGTTCTGCAGGTAAAATAACCTCACAGGTCAGAAACCAGGTTCATTGTTCCCATCTCGTTTGCTCCTTTTCCTCGAACAGCATCCTTGTCTGCCACATAGTTTAATCTAGAAACCAGAGGGAAACATCGACCCTCGTTTTCCCATGCATCCCTGGATGCCCTGGGGACACCCCCGGGGACAGCCGTCACTGAGTCCTGCTGCTGCTTCTCCTGTGTCCCCCCCTCCATCTCCTCCCGCTGCCCTCGTCTCATGCATCCCACCCTCCCATAATCAGCTTATTGGTGCCCCAGTCTCCCTCTCTCCTGGATTCTTATCCCTGCGGTCACCAGATTTTCCCCCCCAAAACACAACTCTGTCACTTGTTTAAAAACGTTGGATTGTGTTTATAGGATGTAAATCTAGGCTGTTTTGTATGCTATTTGCACCTCTTCCCAACTGACACCCTGCTCACTTTTCCTTTCTTTTCTCTTTCACATTAATAGATTTTATTTTTTTAGAGCAGTTTTAGGTTTGCAGAAAAATGAACAGAAAGTACAAGAGTTCCTATATATAACCCATTACCACCCCCACCCCCACCCCCCCGTTTTCCTTTTTATGAGCATCATGCGTTCGTGCAGAACTTTGGTTATAACCGGCGAGCCGGCCTCGACACCTTCTTACCCGATAAAGCCCATAGTTTACATTAGGGCTCACTCTTGGTGTCGCACATCTGACGGGTGTGGGCAAATGCATAATGACATGTGTCCGCCATGACAGTATCATACAGAGTAGTTTCACTGCCCTAAAAATCCCCTGTGCTCCGCCTGTTTAGCTATCTTTCCCCTAAGCCCTGGCAGTCACTCATCTTTTCGCTCTCTCTGTGTTTTGTCTTTCCTAGAATGCCATGGAGTTGGAATCACAGAGTACGTAGCTTTTTCAGATTGACTACTTCCATTTAGTAAGATGCATTTCAGGTTCCTTCATGTCTTTTCCAGGCTTGATAGTACATTTTCTTTAAGCGTTAGGTAATAATTCTGTTTTCTGGGTGTACCATAGTTTATTTTGCCATTCGCCTATTGAAGGACATGTTGGTTGCATCCAAGTTTTGGAAGTTAAGAACAGAGTTGCTATAAACATTTGTGTGCAGGTTTTTATATGGACATAAATTTTCAACTAATTTGGGTAAAGATACTTTCTAATTAATTTTACAGTTTGAATAGGTAATATACTGATGTGGTTCAAAGAGTAAGTGATACTAAAATGATACTAAAATGGTTTACAGTGAGAAACCTTACTCTCCCCTATTCCTAACTACTCCGATTCTTAAGTAATCCATTCTAACAATTTCTTGCACATCCTTTCAGTGTTTTATGCAAATAAATACAAATACTTAGCTTTCTTTTCTCTTTTTCATGAAAGTAGCACATTATATACACTATTCCAAAACTTGATTTTTAAATATATAATTTCAAACTTACAGAAAAAGTCTGCAATTTGCTTTTCTGGTTCAATAACACTTTGTAAAGATTTTCTATATCTGTATGTAGAGATGATAAGTTTAACAGCTGATAGTAGTTCATTGTGGAAATGTTCCATAATTCACTTATCAGCCTGCTATTGGTGGACACTAGTCTAGGAAATATAGCCATGGAGAACGTAGCACGTAAGTCATTTTGTGCCTGTGTAGGTATAGCCATGGATATACTTCCAGATGCAGGATCACTGGGTCACAGAGTAGTTTTTCTAGTGATTGGCCTCCATAAGCATTGTACAATTCCCTGCTTACTTTTCTGTCCTCATTGTGAGTTCTTCTCTCCCAGCTTACACTGTCGGTCCCAGCTACACTGAGCTGCTTGCCATTTCTTGAATAAACATCACACTTGTATTTCTCTGTGCTTTTGCTTTTTCTATCTTTTGCTGAGAATGTCCTTCCTCTCCCCTACTTGGTAGATTCCTATGCATCCTTCAAGGCCCCAGCATGGATATGCCCTCTTCCCTCTAGCCTGCCCCTCTTCCGTGAGCATGTAGCACTTTGTGCATCTTCTGCCATTATAAATCAATTGAAATTTACAATCACCTGAAACTAGGGGGATGAGTTCTGGCCTGGGAGGCAGGGTCCTGGGTTCCAGTCTTGCTGTCCCCATTTACTGCATCTTGGGTCTTTGAGACTCAGTGTCCTCATTGGCCAGACGGAGATCATAATGTCCACCGTGCCTGCCTTCCAGGGTTTTTTTGCGAAGCACATGTGAGCTGACATGTGAAAGCACTACGTAAACTCTAAGGAGAACATTGTGCAGAGAGGAACTTGTTCTTTTTTAAAAAGAAGAATTGACTAGTTTTGAGAGATTCTGTGATTCCAGGTCTCAGTTCCCAAACCCCTATCTTTAGCACATGCTTTTGAATCTGCTTTTCAAATTTATGCTTATGCCTTTAATTTTCTTATAGTTACACACCTGTAACTTGTTCCAAGTATAGAATGATGGGTTCTTTTCTGTATTTGGGCCTAGGAGCCACCATGATATCGTGTAACTTTCATAAAAGCACTCACTAACATAGTGAAACTATTTTTTTTTTTTTAACTATGAAAGTGAGAACTTCCCATAAAAACCCAATCTATTTTTCAGCCATTTCTTGACATTTTGAACATACGGATTCTGGCGGTTTCCCTAGAAATGTCATACTTGAGTGCTGAGGTCCCAGGAACTTATTTTCTGAGAATAACCATGTGTAAAAAGTCATCCTGATTGCTCATTTACTCACCCACCCACCCTTCCAGCTGGTCCACCCTTCTAGGCTGTCTTCCCTTCCAGTTTGTCCGCTTACTCACCCCTTCACCCTTCCCTCAGTCTGTCCACCTATCTGACCATCTATCGTCTACTGTGTGTCAAGTTCACTTTGCTTGAGACTGCAAGAATAATAAATAGGGTCTTCCAGCACAGAGCTCCTTGGTTTCTAAAATTACTGCACGTTTCTATTCAGCTACATAGTTGGCAGGTTGGAGCACTTTATTTTGTGTTCTTTAGTCTTTCTCGGGTGGATTCTGGGTTTTTAACGACTTCTTTTGGCTGCAGAGTAGGATGGATAAATATGTATCTATTTGTGAAAGCCTCTTAGTCCTCTTTGAGGATGCCACACCTCTGTGCATCACAGGACTCCTCTCAACTTTACCTAAGCTCCACCCCTCTCTATGGGGAGGCTTGTTAAGGAAGCAAATGAGTAATTTCCTGGCTGATGATGATGACGATGATGATGATGATATGTGTGCATTCCCCTGGGTGGGTATAGGTCTATTCTTATATGGTTGAACTTTCTATTTGGGAGGAAAAATGGATCCAATATTAGAATATTGTGTTCCAGAAAAACAATAGATTTCAACTAAAGTTTATATTATTTATACATGGTGCCCAAGGGAATGATTGTACCATAATTTGTGAGGACAGAATTCTTGACAGCCAAGTCAGATTTGACACATAATGTTTTTTTGAAAGAATCTCTCATTATTATATAATAAATCTCATTTCCATTATTTTTCTCCTTTAACGTTTAAAGTTTTTATTGTTTTCTCTTTTTCTGAAAGTTTGTTTTATTTCTATTTCTCACTGCATGAGGTTCTGTGTGGGATCAGTGTCCTAGGATGAGGTTATACAGTGTTCATGATTTGGGGCAGGCTTTTGGTGGATCGTTTCTCTTTTCTTCTCCAATGAAAATACTTGCAAAGAATAAAACATTACCAATTAACAATAGCTGGTGGCATTGTTAGTGTAATTGTCCAGATTACGGCTTTGTTTGTGATGTGTGGGGGTATGCACGTGTAGGGGGATCTGAATTTTCATTCTGAAGATTATTCCTTCCAGTAGCAAACACAAGTCATTCTGAAATCAAAGAATGCTGAGCAAAGCTTTGTGACTGCGGGTTGTACACTCTTCCTGTCTGTTTTTGTTGTTGTTGTTGTTTGTTCTCTTCTCTTCATTCCCAGGAGCAGAGGACCCCAGCCTTGTGTGGAGTCAGAAGCATCTCCCTCGCCTCATGGGCGAGTGGCTTAGCAGGGGTCTTCCTTCTGCCATGTCCCCTTTTCCAAATTTATTTCTGGCCCTAGGTCTTTGCATGGCCCATCTTCAAAGATCTTACAGCTTCAAGAAAATAAAAAGCAGTTCTTCTACAATGTCACTGACATCTTTTGTTTTTATTTAGACCTACTATGAACCTTAAGGGCACATTTTCAAAACCAGCCACGTAGCAGGCATGACACTGGGCTAAAAAATTTTTTTTTAAACCCAACCAAGGAACCAACCAACCAGAAACCCTCAGTGATAATTAGCAATGCTGCTTTAGACTTGCAAATTTTCTAAAACTAAAAATATTTCTCTGAAGCATCCCATTTTCCCTGCCTTTTTTCTCCCACCCTACGAAGTCCGGCTGACTCATCAACTCGTTTCACAGTGGTTTTTGCTGGCGGTGCCAGGATTGTGTTCAGTAGGAAAGACACAATGGTTGCGTTTCATGAACTGAAATGTCTCTTGTGTGAGTGTCTATTCTTCCTTTCACTGGGCGAGATCCAGAAATAGCGTGCGTTGGAATGTGCAAGGGGTGGGCGACAGCATGAAGCTGATTTTGCTCTTTCATTTCTTGACACAATCACACAAAATAATAGAGGGCTTGCTCTGCAGAAGAACTGTCTTTTGTCTTTGTCTCGAGGGTCTTGTCAAAGTTCATCTTTTCACCTTCCAGCATGGCATGTGTCCCCAGGAGCCACCTGAGAGAGTAGCAAGCTCATTTCAGGCAATACTTTGAAAACCTTGATGACTAGTGTTAGGCAGGGCTGAACATTTAGAAGTATGCCTCACCACATTCTCCACTCTGGGCCTTCTTTT
>CM053514.1:6992081-7015206 GCA_028627145.1 Eidolon dupreanum
GGACTCTGAGAACAGTCCGATCAGTGCAGTGAGTGCTAGCCAGCAGCCATCTGGCAGGGGGTATGCTGAGAGCACTTAAAATGGAAACTGCACGGAGTAACCCTACGCTGTGAGGCTGATACCCTCCGCTGTAAATAGCCTGCACCTGAAACTCCTTCGTCAGGTAACACAGAACCTCCTGCGGGCCAACCCTGCTGGTCTCCCTCATTCTCTCCAAGCGTCGGCCCCCTATTCTCCTCTCACACCTCCCTACTGGCTACGGGGCAAAACGCAGGGCTTTCAGCCTATGGCCTCCCTTGTTGACTCTGAAATAGGTAAGGATTATGAACATTGCCCAAAGATGAAAAGAGAAGAGAGTAATAAAAATAACCAAGAGGGGGTAAATCCCAAAATTTCTAGGAAGTTCAAGAGGTTTCCGAAGTATTGTACCTATCGTAAATAATAGTGTAAGTGGATCTAGACTTTCTTTCCTCACAGTCTCTTTTCTAGGTGCTTCATATGGTGAGTCTAACAGAAGCTTCTGGGTCAGGACTGGATCGGATTGGATCCTAGAGAAACAATGACGAACAGCTTAGCCCAAGGTCAGCACCAAAATGATCTCACTGCTGGATCTGATGGTATTCTCGTCCATTCCAGAACCAGCTTCCCAATCTCTCTGGGCCCCGCGGTCACCAGACTTGGCCTGCTCCGCATATGTGCTCTGTCACTCTGTAACTACCCTTGGACTTAGATCAATATAAGTAAGTATAAGAAATTATTTCCATGCGATAATTTCAGGAAAAGTATACATTCTCCCTCTAGCATCGCCAGACTGAGGCTATTGTTCTCATCATTCAACAAGGAATATTCGCTGAGCATCTCCTATGCGCAGGGGCAGAGCAGGCGGAAGCCAGACACTTCCACCCATAACTTGCTGGGTCAGACTCAGAAACATGCCAGCAGAGCCGAACCACCTGGCATCCACTCAGTCTCTCTTTGGCCGTTGCTGGCATTTATGCGACACAGAAAGATGGCCGCAGGAGGAGCTGAGTCTGCAGCCCCAGGCTGATGTTTCCAACTGGCTGCTGAGTGTCTCCATTTAAGTGTCCCACTAGCCCCTCAAACTCAAAACATCCAAAACAAACTCATTCTCTCCTGTGTCACTCCCAGAGACAGACAGCAAGACAGACAGACAGACAGACGGATGGACACAGACACACACACCAGTTATTCCTCTTGCGACACGGATCTCAGCAACGTCCTCTAATCAACCAGACTCAAAACCAAAAACTTCCTATATCACACTCTTGACATTCTATAATGTGTCAAATTTACCTACTATCAACTTTCCTTTCAAAACACATCTCTCATTCCCACCACCTTTTCTAGTTCCGCCACCACTTTTTGTGTTCACTCCCCATTTCTCACTCCCTCTCCCCTTAAACTGCGACTCCACTCTTAGCCATGGGAGCAGGTGAGCCTTCGGGTGGGTAGGTGGACGTGGGAGGTCTGAAAGTCACGCATTTACATGGTCGTCTAATGGTCCTCTTGCTTTAAAAATCTCCACTCTCCAGGGAAATGTTCGTGTTGTTTCATCAGTTTTCTCCTTTAGATCTAGATGAGACGTTTACCGAATTAGGACAAAATTCACTTGGCATGGTGGCCAGGCCCTCCAGGATCTGACTGCAGTCCGTGTTCCCACCTCACGCCCACATATTTCATACACCACCCACACTTGCCTAGCTTCCCATTCCCTCTCCTGGTCATCCACATGGTATCTCAAGGTCAATACTCATGCATCCCCTCTAAGTGATATGCCCTTATCTTCCAACTCTGCCAATTAAAATCACAATCATCTTCCAAGGCTTGGCTATAAAGCCTTTCTCAGAGAAGGTTAAACTAATCCGAGAGTCAGAATTAATTCTTTGCATTTTAGAAACTTAATCCAGATAAACAGATATCAGCTGCAGTTTCCTCAGCCCTTGAGATCTAAGGAGACTGGCTCAGAGCCCTATGTGATGCCCTTGGAAGCTCAAAGCCTCCCAAAGATTTCTGTAATTTCAGGAGTTTGGGTCTCATGGGCATGTTTGCTTCTGGGTTTTTGCTTCCATACATCCTGTTTCTACTCTAATCCTCATGGTCTCAGAAACACAGCTTAAAGCTTTCTGTGATCCTTCCCCTTCTTCCTCCACCTGCCTTAATAAAATCCTCAAACCGTTCACATAAAGCATTCACGAGCACAACAGACTTTATTGAAGTGTGGGTGGAGAACGGGAAGGCTTTGCACTGCAGCATCATCACCAACCTCTCACTGAATACTGGGCGCCCTTGGTCCTCAAATGGCCTTTGATCATCCCGACACAGGCGGACTTCATCTGGTCTGGCATTCTCTTAGTTACCACCTCAAACCAGTGCTTTGGCTCTTTCCTCTCAACTCCCTTCTTAACCACTGTTTCCCTCTGCCCAACTTCTTATGAATGAAGCGAATTCTTACCCTTGCTTTCTGTGGTGCAGACTAATAATTTTTATTGTTGCCTTGTTTCTGTTCTCAAGTTCCACACCCCCACTCCTCCACAGTTCATCAAGATGTGTTTCCAAAGACAGGTCCCTCCCTAAGAAGAACTCTGGTGTCAGCTGCTGAAATCAGGTGTTACATCTTGATGTATATCGTCTTTCCTCAAGTAAGTTTCTTGAGGCAGAAATCATGTCTCAATCAACCCTTCAGCACAATGACTTATATATAATAAACACTCCAAAAAATTCACTAAAATAAGATCGGTTCTTCAGTGTGAAAAGACAGTGTGAATCAAAAATAAAAACAAGGACTTTAGTCGTGAGAATCACAGAAAGGGCCCACGGGAGCACCCAAAGTGTGACTCATACAACAGACTTTTATTAACGACATTCCTGTATATTTTTAATAAAACGGGGCCACCTCAAAGCCTCCCTTTAAAATACAGTAGCATCTGTTTAACTGAATGCCAGCAATTCTAGAGAACAGAAATAAATTGAAGGTCGTGACAGCTGCAATGAATCAAAATGAAATGTTGGCTTTCCTTGTTCTTAATAACCATCAACATGGCTTTGTGACAATTATGACAGGGAAAGAATTTTGTTTAAATGGAACAGGCCTAAAAGAGAATTGTAACAGAATAAAAGGGGGAGGGGTTATTTTTAGTTCACTTCTCTCAACTGTATTTTTGTCTCACATCTCCTAAAATTAGGCCTGCTGATTGAAGCCACATGTAATCAGAGTGGTGTAGGCTGATGCAACCATGGCGCCTGCAAACTGGGATACAGCCTCATCCGCTGTCCTTTTGCCCGGATGGATCTCAGCCATCTTGGCATCTAAAAAACGTAAACTCTACCCTCTAAGGAAGGGACTATAGCCCTGCTTGAGGAAAGGCCATTTAAAGACCACTAGGCTGCTGGCAACAGTGATGGCCACCGATCCTCTCCCAAGCTGAAGACTGGTCAGAGGACGAAGCATCTGGAAGTCACAAGACTCTTTAAGGAATATAATATCAATAGAGTCAACAAACATCAACTACCTTTGATGTGCCGGCTGCTACTCTGATCTCTAGTACATTTAATTCCATTTTAAGAACCAAGAGTACTTGTACTGGCAAAAAATATGACTACATTATATGAATGTAAGACACTAAAAAATTAATACATAGACATTTTTTCAATCACTTGAAAAATCCCTCTAATCTTTGGTACTTATCCGTTCATTTTGAGCAACAATGCCATCAAAGGAATAATTTTAAAGATCATGAATCTTTAACAAAACAGAGACTTTAAGTCCTAATAAAATCTGATGTTGATAATGGAGGAGGCTGCGAGCGAGCGTGTGGAGGCAGGAAGTACCAGGGGACTCTCTATACTTTCTGCTCAATTTTGCTGTGAACCTAACACCGCTTGAAAAAAATAGTCTATTTTGAAAAAGTCAAATTATATACACACAGAGAGATGCATTCCAGTGTTTATATGGAAATATTTTAAAGAAAATCACAATATTAAAGCACTCTCGTCACAGAAGGGTTGTGTAGGGGTCAAGGAATGCTGGAAGCCCCAGATAACAACAATGGCCAACAGCCGGTCCCCAGGAGTTGGAGATCCGGAGTGTGTTTTGTCATCGAATTAGTGGTTGCCTGCACAGAGATTTTTGAGTTGTTTTGTTAACAGATGAATCAGGCACTTCATAAACAATCAAACAAATCTGTAGAAGCAAGGCACCGTGGGAAGATTTCAGGAAAAGTTTGTGGAAGAAGAATCCTCAACAATGGCTGTCAACTTTTTTGTGGAATTGAGGTGAAGCATAAAATTTAAAAAATTTGAAATGAAAATTCAAATAACAAGTTTATTTATTTATATTTTTCACCAAATAACCGGCCCAAATGCTGCCACGATTCTCTGGGAAAGAAAAACAACTTGGTTTAGCTTCTCACATGCTGGGTCGTGAGGGCACAAAGATTAACTGCACTGCGTCACAGAGCCAGGGAGGGGGTGAGATGACGGAGGTGCCTGGGGTGCAAAACGAGGAGTTGTGTAAGTGTCCAGAGTGGGTGCCAGCCCCTTCCACCTGACCCCTTAGCGACTAAGGTCTGTGATCACGCAGTTCTGGCTCAACCTACACTCTATTCTTTGCTGCAATGGATGCATATTACTCTGCATTCTTATTTTTTCATGTCTCTTATCTGAGGGTAAAGATCAATGGGCTTCACTGATTTGGGAATTCCTATAGCCTTCCATAATGATTTGCAAAAAAATCCAAAAATCAACCAATAAACAAAACAAAAAAATCCACAAAAACCCAGATGTTAGAGTAATTTATGCCTATCCACAGATAGATTTTAAGATTTACTAACGAAGTGAGATGAAAGTAAAAACAACAACAACAACAAAAAAACATTTTCTATTAAGAACCAGTGATCTGACAAGGCAAAAATAAATGTAAATGAGAACAACAAAAAGCAAATTAGACTATCTAAACTGATCATGACCCCATTTTATTGGTTTTTAAAGAGAGAACTACCAAATGTTTCACTTCTCAAAATTTTAAAGTGAAAAATAAACTTAAATTTATTAAGTATGACCAATATTTAAGGAGGAGAAAACTATAGTTTTTAAAGGTAGACGAGTGAGCTATATAATACGGAAAGGGATGGGGAAGAATGTACAAAGAAGAAAAGAGAAATATGTCTAAACACCTGGAACGTACAAATGAAGGAGGGGAGTGTGTTGTTTATAGGGGAGAGAAAGATAAGTAAACCCTCTGAGAGAGATAGCTATATCTATTTTTATCTCTACATCTACATACATGCATACACTTATGAGAAACATACAAAAGAAGGCATATTGAGAGACAGAGATGGGGTTGCCAGATAAAATACAGAATGCCCAGTTACATTTGAATTTCAGATAAACAACACAATTTTTTAGTAAGTCCATATTTGCTTCCTAGTTATACTAAAACATTATTTGTTTTTATTATTTAATTTAGTTGTTTAATTGAAATTTTAGTATAACTGGGTGTCGTGTAGTTTCATTTACTAGCTCTAGCAACAGAGACAAAGTAATAAAGGGAAGGTAGAATGAGGAAAAGTGAAGGAGACAAAAATAAGGAGAGGAATAAGATGATTTGTTAAAAAAAAACAAAAAAACAAAAAACTCTCATTTCTTCTTCCTTTTCCGGTACCATTAAAGACTTTAAATCATTTTGTACTTTTGCAAATTCAGGTCTACGCTGGACCTCCTGGGGGTCTCCCTGGGTTCATCCATCCACTCCAGCCATGACCGAGCCCATCATTCCAGCAAGAATCGCTTAGCAACAAGAGGGATCCGAGGAGGGAGCCAACAGCTGCTGCGTGGCATGGGGGTAGAACAATTTGCTCTGTGATGGCTGAAAGACTGTCCTATAATGGATGCTAAAACGATCTAAGGTTGCAAGGAGTAGTCGCAACTCTCGCTATGAGCTTCCAGAAATAGAAGTTATCTGTGCATTGATTCTGCAATGCATTCTTCCTGCAGCACACTCAGCAGTTTATGTCATTAGAAGCAAAGGCCTTGGAGGCTTTTAAACAAGGTGTTAAGGGCAGAAGTCCTCTTCTCTGTGTTTTTCTGAACAGTAGACAAAATAAGACAAAACAGAACAAGGAAGAACAAAACAAAACAAAACAAAGCACCAAACTTGGGGGAAAGGATGTGCATACACAGTAGGGGTGTGAAGATACAAGATGCAGATTCTGTCTCGGGGTGGCTGACCCTGGAACTCGATTTGCTTCGGGTGACTTTTCCTCAAGGTGTGGTGCAGTAGCCGAGGACAGAAGCTGGGACATCACCGAGCCCACGGAGCTGGAGAGTGGCCTCTGCACCAGCCTGCTAATGAAGGCAGTGTGTATTCGTTTGCTAGGATTGCCGCACCAAAGTACCGCAGCCGGAGTGGATTAAACAAGGGAAATTAATCTTCATATAGTCCTAGGGGCTAGGAGTTCAAGATCAAGGTGTTGACAGGGTTGGTTTCTTCTGAGTCCTCTCTCTTTGGCTTGCAGGTAGCTGTCTTCTTCCCGTCTTCACGTGGTCATCCCTCTGTGTGTGTCTGTGTCCTAATCTCTTCTTATACAGCAGTCACATTGGATTATGGCCAACCCTAATGACCTCATTTAACCTCACTTTCCTCTTTAAAGACCCTAACAGTCACATTCTAGGATTTCAACATATGAATCTGGTGGCGGCGGGGACACAGTTAAGTCCATAACATGTTGGGTCTGTGACTTGGTGTCAAGGCCATATAGCCATAAGCCACACCCCACTACTGGGCACCTCTATGCTTTACCTAAAAAAACTTGGTGATTGTGAGCAAAGCAATCTGGCTTAGGTCAGTTCTGCCTCAGGGTCCTCTGCACGCCTCAGTGCACTGAGCTCCTTATATGTAAAACAGGACACCCAATTTGACCCTGACCCATTTTAACAGTGTGTCAAGGTCCTGTTAAAATTAGTCCACCTGTTGCCACATAGTGTGATCTGTAGTAAAACAGTAACAGCAATAATCACTGTTAAACGCTGCACATCGGAATGCCACACTCCATATTCGAGCTTCCAGTTTCATCCCCCGGAGGATTAAAGACCTGACTACAGCTGAAAATTCTTCTGAGGGTCCCAGAATAGTGTTCTATAAATACAGAGAAAATTCTAGGAGGAAGGCATCTCTGGTGCGACCTTTCCGATTCCTTTTATGCCGATGTCGCCACCAGCAGGGGCCCGGCTGTGTAACATGAGCTTTGGTGACACCAGTGAACTCGTGGAGGTGGCACTCTCATTCACTGAACACACATTTTCTGAGCAGCTCCCAAGGCCATTCTGTGAAGGTCAAGGCCACACGCTCTCCCTCCGAGGGAGTTTTATCAATGTGCAGTAAAGACAATCAATAAACAAATCTAAAACATAAGGTGTTTAAACTTGGCGAGATTCTCCCAGACGTGCATGCAGCAACGAAATGTGCGCTTTTGCTTTACAATGAGTTCACGTGAATTCTAAAGCCAGGAAATGTTGGTAAAAGAAAAAAGAGCATCCGAATGCACAATAACACTAGCAACGAACACTTCGATAGTTCTATTCCCTGCTAAGCACTTTACGGGTATTAATTCATTTAGTCTTCACATCACCATAATGAAGCAGGTAGTATTTTAATGGACAATGAAACCAAAGCACAGAAAGTTCTAAGTAATTTGCCCAAGGATACATGATGTCCAGGACAGGCACATGGGAAGTCTGGCTCAGGAGTCTTAGAACCCTCATGCTATGTTGCTCTGAAAGGAGGGTCACCTCAGTCATGTGAAGGTCCCTGTGGAAATCGGAACGTGGGAAGTACTGTCGGGGAAGGCCCTTCTGCTCTCAGGCCACCTCACTCTCACTGCCCTGCGGTTGGGGGGACGTCCCGGCCATCTCTGCTATAACCACAGCCCTAGAGGCGAGGGACAGAACATAGGCCAAACTGTCCGAAGGCTCTACCAGCTGTGTGACTCTGAGCGAGTACTAAACATCTCTGGGCCTCAGTTTCTTCCTCTATGAATGCTGCCGGCACCCCATGCATACCCGCTTAGTCTACCCCAGAGGCCAACTTCAGGCAGTTCCTGCGCATGCTCTTTGTGGGTCTCTCCCAGAATTCCCTAGAGGGTAATGTACTTCCCTGCAGCAGAGAGACAGAGAGAGACAAGAGTTAGGGGACGAAACCCCCAGCTCTTCACCCCTCGGGGTTCCCTGGCAGCATGGAGCTCCGATTTCTCGCCCCCCTTCACTTCCTTTTCTCCTTCTTCTATTCTCCTTCCTCACCCCCTGAGTAGGGCTTCTGAGAATCACCTCCCCAAGAAACTGCGTGCCCCTAAATTCTTGCCTCAAAGACTTTTAGGGGAACCCCAAATGAGACAATGATCTTATCTAGCTCACAGAGGGCGAGGGAAGATCGAATGAGACTCTATGAGAAGGTGTTTGTTAAACTGTCCAGCTGTTTACCGTAATAGGTTAGGGGATCACTATTGTGAGTAATAACTTGAAGGTACTATTACAACTGCAGTGGAAAAGCTTCCGTGCCAAAAAGTGACTTTGGACACACCCCCCCCCCTCTTTTTTCCAAACTTGTCTTCCCAACATGAAACTCAGCTGTCCTCACAGGTCTGTGGCAGAATCTATATTTGGCAGCAAAGAGAACCAAGGGTTTGGTTAAATGCACTGACTACTCCAGTAGAGTATGTCAACAGGAAGGAACAACGTACAAGAAATTACGGCAGGTCGAGGAGCCCTGAGGGTTAGTGGTCTGGATGTCAAAGCAGAGAATGAGGAGACTGGGTGCTTGGGTGATTCTTCCTAGTCCTAGGTCTCCTGGGGTCTGGGCCTTAAAGCAACACATTCTGGAACAACGTGCTCCAGTATAGCTGTTGTATGTCTGTTCATTTCACCTAAGAGCTAAGCCAAGGGCGTGCTTTGGTTAGTTCAGCGTTTTCATCGGTTCGTCGTCTCCTCTCTAGGAGTCTGGATGATACAGTCAAGTTCCCTTTCTCCCCTGACCAGGCCTCCCCATGTTCCGTACTAGAGAATCCAGCCTTTGAAGAACAAGTTTAAAGCTTTGGAATGGCCTTTTTCTTTAGGTATTACCTAACGACGATAAAAATGAAATGAAACAAAAACAAAATGAAATAAGAAGAAAGTCAGCAGTGACCCCGCCTCCCTCCCACTAGGACAGTCCCCACTGTGCAGCCTGAGAAGTGAAGGGCAGAGAAGTCCAAGGTCACACAGAGGGCACTGGTGAGGCAGATGGACAGGAAGTGCCACTCGGAGCCAGCCCAACCTGCACGGGGTGTGGCTGGTCTCGCCAACAGACTTCACCTCCATGTGCCAAAGTGCAGCAGGAAGGAACGCCATTGAACTTCATCAAGTTCACTGAACCTTTCCATCAATCACTTGACTGCTGCCCTTATCCAAGCCAAACAGGCCAAGTCTGGCTCTGTTACTAATGGAAAATTTGTGTGCCTCGAACACAAAATTCTGAATTATTCATGTTAACATAAGTCTGTGGTCCTCGATGGCAGTGGTGAGGAGAAACAGCCATGGTTTTTCCCAGATGACGGTCAGGAACTGAGGATCCAGTGAAATGTTTAGTCAAAAAAAAAAAAAAAAGGAAGATGAGGTTGGGCTAAAATGAGAAAGAGAAGCTGATGTGTGAAATTACTGGACGTTACTGGAATGGAAATGGGGAAACCAGTGTGCCAAAGAGACCGTCTCGGGCACCAGGCAGTGACCCTCACGTCTCACTCCAGAGAGTCCTGGGGAGAAGGGAAACAGCGGTCTGTCTCCCTGCCCCTCTCGGGGTCCTCCAGGGACGGCCTTTCCTGGCCCAGAAACAGAAGCCTCCGTGGTCAAATCCCACTAAGGTGAGTGGACCTGACAACAGCTGAATGGGGCACAGGTGGGTTTACTGTGCTCCTGGAGAGGACACTGGGAATCCCAGGGAGACGGTGCTCCAGGCAGGGCTGGGGGAGCGGGTTACGGGGCTGCCGCTAACCGAACTGCACACTCATCTGTGTCAGGCACTGGGCTGCTGTTTTTAAAGCATCATTTAGATTCATTCCTTTACCACCTTCGAGTGTATTATCATTATTCCCATTTTTCAGGTGAGGAAACGAGGTCTAAAAGGATTTCCCCAGATCCCAGTAGCCACGAAGCCTGCAGCCAGGTCCATCTGGCGTGGAAGGCTGTGGCCGTCCCCCCCTTCCCCCGCCTCGGGTGCCCTCCCGCTGCACGGGGCTGGTACACCTGTGCCCAGTTGGTGCAGGGCTCTCTGCCGCCCTGGAATCACCATTTATTATTGTTAGCGAGTTTCCATTTTAACCATTTCAACCTTAGCTTTCCTCAGTGACTCTCCAGGATGGTCAGCTCCCCTGGGTGGGTCCAAATGGCCTTTGAAGATGTGACCAATGACATGCCACGTTTCTAATGATTCTCCTTAGCAAATGGCTTTATTTTTTTTTTTTGAATCCTTTCTATTGGATAAAATAATGCGCTTCGGTACATTTTTTAAAAGCAATAGTTGTTAATAAATGGCCAAAAAAAAAAAAAAAAAGTCACTTATATACCAGCCCTCAGTCGTGTTTGTGTGAGGGACCCTGAGCCAAAGGAATGGGTTTTGCTGGGCCACCCAGCCCGGTGTGTCGAGCCTGTAGTGGCGGCTACATTCTCTCCTGGTCACGGTTCTGATCCCCAGCATGGTTGTCCTTTTTCTCCTTCTAGTCAAACCAATAATACAGAACATGTGATAGTCTGCAATGCCCTAGTGTAAAAATCTATTCCACAGTTGTGAGATTTAAAGAAATCCTGTGTACCTGTGGTCTGACCTCTTTAGAATGTTCACCTGCTCATGAACCCACAAAGGTTTTTTTTTTAAAGCCAAAGCACACTTTCCGAGCTATCTCCACTCGCCACGATTTTGCCTCAGGGTTGGTTTTCAAGTTCTTTGCTCCTCAGAGCTCTCCAGAATCCTTCAGCGGTCACCAGAAGCATTTAGTCAGACAGGAAGGAATGGAGAAGGTGGAAATTCTTCCATATCTGGGTGACCTTGGTGTTGAGAAGAACTGCCAGCTGGGGAAGTTTGCTACAGTCATTCCCACCACTGTCCTCTGTGCTTTGTCTGAGAAGAAAACACCAGATAGTGTTAGATGTCCTTGCACCAGGGCGAAGAACGATAAATGCAACAGTTTTACAAACCACTGTGTGTTATCTGGAGCGGTGTTCGCACTAGGTCTCAAGGTTTATTTCAATAAAAAGTAGCAAGAGAGATTGTGATGGCCAGCTTCAGGGCTCCTTTGACTCACCCTATCAAAGTCACTTGTATCAGTTCTTAGTCTTAGGAGGAAAAAAAAACACCTAACCATTCCATAAATCAGCTCAGTGATTATGGATGACACCTCCACTGCAGGCAAGTGGCACTAAAATTTTTACCATTAAACCCCTCACAAAACAAGGAGCCAGATTTCATGGGCCGAGGGCAGGGGCGTGGGAGAGAGGCACGGGAAGAGTTTCAAGAAGACATTCTGTGCCTCCATGGGGCTTATTTTTTAAATTAAAAAGCATATCATATTTGGTCTCAAACACGCATCTGAATTCGTGAGAGCATGCTACATAACTCCCTCGTTGGCTCTGCTAAATCACCGCTATCTTGCACATTTTGAGGTTGTTGATGTCCATTCATTTTTTTTTTTAGTATGGAAATTAACATGGACAAAAGTTGAGGAGCATACGTAGCACCTGTGTACCATCATCCAGTCTTGCTCTGTCTTCACCCTGGCCTGCTTCTCCCTCCACGTCCTTGCTTATATCTGACATTAGACGATGTCAAAAAAAGAAGAGCTTCCAAAAATGTCACTATAGTATTATTAAATAAAATGGACTATAGGTTCTGTCACTGTTCAAATTCCCCTGGTCAGCAGAGTTTTAAATGGAAGTTTGAGCTAGGCAGAGAAAGACCAAGCCATAGCATTTGCATCTCAGCTTCCTGAAGCTCACACGAGGCCCAAAGAACATCTTTCTTTGCTTTAGATGGGGGCTCAGAGCCAGGCGATCTAGAATTCTTGCGTGAGCGTCACCATTAAACCTTCCAGGAAAACGTGTGCCCTTCCCCTCGGCAGGCTCTTGGTCTGCTACTGCCAAAGCTCCTTGTAAAATGACAACTCGAAGAACAGCTGAGAAAACAAAGCATCTTCTGAATGTTTAAAATATTTGAACCAGGGTGCCATTTCACTGGAGTGGATCGAAGGACACCCCCAGATCACCGCGCCCTCCTCACTCACAACCCTGGTCCACAGCTGAGGGCTCCACGCTCTGATCCGTGGCCGGTTCCAAGATTCTCTGTCTACACCGGCAAATTCAGGCCACTGAACTCAGCACGAAGCACGAAGATGAGAGAAGGCAAACTGTTCGACTCCTCAGCAGGCACCCGCACAGAGGATTTGGACCCCCGGAAACCCAGAAGCGGTAACCTCTGCCTGCCTGTTTTTGAACTATTTTCAGACTACTGACCTGACTTCCTGCTTCGAGTAACTCAGGCTCCCAACCTTGATCTTGACACCTGGGGTCCAACCTCTCACCCTGCACTGACCACAGGGGCCTCAGCCCTCAACTTATCAGTCCCAGATCTGGTGACTTGCCTGGGTGATTCCTGGTTTCTGAAATAACAGTAGCTACCATCGACTGAGCTGGCTCTGGGCAAACACAGCTTCTATGATCGTCTTATTAGATCCAGACAACAATCCCCTGATTATGGATGAGGAAACTGAGGCTCAGAGTCACTAAGTAACTTGCTCGACACCATGTAGCGGTGTACGGTACAGCAGGGTTTCACTTTCCAGTCTCTATAACTCTGAAGCCGCATGTTTTTGCTTTTTTTTTTTTTTTTTTAACACACTGCATCGCAACATTCCACGATCCCCACTGAAACCAACAGCTGGGGATAGTGAGTGCAGAATGGAAAATGTAAGACATAAACATGCTTTTACATCTTTCTGTGTTAAAGACTGTATGTGGTGCAGGTGGAATCCTGCGTTCACCAGCTCGAAAACACATTCGCACTCTGCTACTGTGAGCAGACCTTATTAAAATGGAATTCTATTGCTACCATGTATGAAACAGTACACTGTGTTGCCTTCCCCGAGTTCTGAAATGTCTTTATGCAAAGTGAAGGTACACGTTTTTTTTCTTTGAAAACATAACAAATCGAAATGGAAAGGGTTGTGCCCAAGGACATTTTATGTGTGTTAACTTCTGTCATCCCTAAATTTGTTACCTCTGCTATAACTGCATTTGCTTTATAAAATGTTCTTACTAAAGTGTGAATGTTTTGCTGGTGTTCTGACAGGACGCAACATAGCATGTGTTCTGGCTGTCAAGGCTTAGGCAGATGGAGGATATAAAGTAGTGGCTGGTTAGCTCGCAGTGGGATTGCCTTGTAAATTACAACGTCTTTGCTGAGCTCTTTAGTTTCAGAAGTAATGCTAGGTACTGAGTGCCTACTATGTGCCCAGTACTTAGGCACAGACTCCCTGTCTCAGAGTCACTCACTAGCTGCCCCAAGTTGACTTGTCTGTTCAGCAGAGATCTCAAAGCATTAATGAGACACACTCAGCACCTGATGCTCAGAGAAGCAAGCTTAGGAAGGTGATAGTAACTTATTTAGAAGACACAGAGCTCTTTAAAGATGAGAGTTCAAGGGTCTCACATGCAGGAAACACATAACGAAGAAGCAATGCAAGGCACGCGGTTCTGGCCTGGGAACGACCATTTGCGTTCTCAGCACTTCCATGGCCGAGCAGTGATCAAGCCCAAGCTTCTCTGGACTCAGGTTCTGATCCCTTCAGAGGTAGAGACTGGGTAATTATGCGCAGCAAAAGCTCAATAAATTTGCGTGATGGCTTGGTCAAGGTGAAGGGCACAGTCTGCAGTCACTGAGCTCACAGGCATTTCCTGTACCCACTGGGCGCCCAGCAGACACCCAGTGTTTCTGACCCCATCAACAGCCCAGCTGCAACTAAAGCCAAGGCAAAACTGGTTTCCTTTGCGCTGCATCTGCTTCTCTGATGCTGACTCTCTGCTGTTAAACCATGGGTTTTATTCAGAGGGTAACTTGCAAAAGGTTTTTTTCTATTAACAAAGAGAAAAAAAAATAAGCAATTCAGGGGGAAATTATGGAGCCATAAAGAAAAAAGAGAAGAACAATATTAGCAGGAGGCTTCGGGATACAGGGAGAAGTCTAAGAGCTCTGACATTGGTGTGGGAAGGGGACCCTTGACTTCCTGGCTTTTACAAGACCAGTGCTCTAACCCCTGAGCTACCGGGTCTTGACTTCCTGGCTTTTAGTTCAATCCCTGAAAAGGTCTTTATCAGAGGCCATTGGGTTTAGTGGTTCGGAACGGGGGCTCTGGCACTGTTCTGACAGCATTCGAACCACAACTCTGCCAGTGACTAGCTGTGTGACCCAGGGTAAGTCACTTCCCCCTCCGTGCCTCAGTTAACTCATCCATGAAATGAGAATAACAACAGTATTCTGTCTCAAAGGGCGACCGTGAGGATGAACTCAGGTGTGTGCTAAGCACTGAGAACAATACGAAGCATACAATAAGCACTACATACGTGTTCGATGCTATAGTCTTCGGTACCTTTTATTCCACCTACACACACACACATTCGGAAGCAGTGGGGCACAGAGCAGCCAGTCTCCCAGAAAGCCTGTGGAGGAATCCAGGCTCCACCACTTACTGGCTGCGTGACACTGGCGCACTTGGTAATCGCTCTATGCCTCAGTTTCCTCAACTGTAAAACGGCACTATCCATGCCCACCTCGTGTAAATATGAATTTAGGTAATCCACATTAAATGCTTAACACAGTGCCTGTTACACATAGCCATTCAGTAGGCACCTGTTATTATTATCGTAGATTAAGATATGATCCAGTTCGGCCAGTAGGTAAATAACCATTTATTTGTTTTTCTTTTTTAAAATCTTTCCTTCTAATGAGAAAAGTAATAACCGTTCTGTGTAGATTTTCGAGAGAACACAGAATCATTAAAAAAAAAAAAAGAGTACAGAGATCGCCCATCCCCCGTCCAGGTCAGGCTTGATGTTATCGGCGTCCTATTTCTTTACAGCCTTTGCCTGGAGCGCATGGGCGAGCGCACACACACACACAGTTCTGTGTCATACAGCTGGGCCCACACTACCCACGTGCGGCCTGCTTCATCTCACGTCCTGTCACCTGTCTTCTCACTTAACATTCGAGGAGACGTGACTCCCCCCACTGCAGAGATGCGCTCGAGCTCGCGGGGTCCGAGCACCCCTCCCCACCTGCCACAGCTCTCTCCACCGGCTCGGGGCTGGGCATCTCATCACCAGCAGCAACCTGACATTGGTAGTTTTCTCTCTTTTTTTCTGGCAAGAAAGGGAAGAGCAGCTTCGGGGAAGGAACGCATGGCGGCAGAGATCCCAGCTCCAAACCTCGGCGGCCCGCCTGAGTACGACAGCGTCTGTGTGAAAAGACCACCCGGGAGTAGGGGGATGGCTCCCTGGCAGTGTTCTAGGAATCATTAGTTACACGAATTCTAAAAGACGTCAAAGGCAAAGAAGCAGCAGATTCAAATAAAGCTTGGGTCGGTGAGCACTGCTAGAGACGGATCACCCTTTGGCCTCGTACCCCAGGGCACCTTCCTTCCGCCTCCTACGGCTCAGACGATGAGTGAGAGTGGCTTATGCTCCGCTCCCGGGCGCCTATGGAATTCGATAGAGGCCTCTAAGGAGCGCTGGCAGGCTTCTCTTGCCAAGTCCCAGGCATCCTGAGCACGTGACATGTCCCCAGCATACTACGGCAAGCCTTTTCCTTTTTGTTCCTGCCACCCCTCCCACCTCGCAGCTGTGAAGAAAGAAACATATTTAAATACCATCCTGAATGGCCCTTTGGAAGTGTGAGTGGCGGGTCCTGCCACACCTCTCTCTCACAGATCAAGCACATCTACTGCAGAGGCTGCCTCGGTCCTGGTCCTGCACTGGAGCAGTGCCGCCCATGGAAGGAGAGAGGGGGAACCGAGGTTTTAAAATTACTTGAAGACAAAGGTGTCGTTTTGCAAACCGTTAAGCAGAGACAAGTGTAATACAATCTTAACAGCCTGGAAAATGCAAAAACATTCTCCTTGCCCCAGTGGCCACTGCCAACCCTGGGTAAATGTCCCCAATCCCTTATTAGTGACAGTAATCAAAGTGCCGGTAGTAAGAGAATCTAAGTGAATGACAGTATTTCAGATTTTTTTAAGCCTTTCGTTATCCAAATGCACCACTAAACATGCAAATTACCTTTTCCAGAAGTAGAGTAATATGCAATACTAGCAAGCCCCCTTCCACCTAGCTCGCAAATTTTTTAACTACAGCAAATACAAAACTCTGAAAAAGGCTCTCATGGGATTTTGGATACCACTCCATTTTCCATGTTTTCTTTCATAGATTGACATGTTTTTTCTATAGGACACAAGCTCGTGCATCCTATAGACGGTGGGAAAATCTCTCAGTGTAAGCCATAGCTGATATTTCCCAACACTCTGGAAAGTCTGCCTCACCCATGAATCATGCAATCTTTAGGCTACAAGGAGAAACATGAACTCACTGAGTTGCCTGAATGCAGACAAAGACTCAGGCAAATAGTATGGAGGGAACAGAATAGCGAGGGGCCACAATATGCCTCTCTTTGTAATGGCCTGTCAGCATTTTTAAAAGTTACCCCTGGAAGAGGCAGGCAGAAATATATGGTACCATAGCATCTTCTTACTTAAGAGCTTTGCTTTTCATGGTAAATGCATGATTATCGAACCAGTTTCTTCTTTGTTTTTAAATAACAGTTTTCTCCTTAGGATGTTTAAGCTTGAACAGCAATATTAAAAAATAAAGCTACAAATACTGATAAATCTATTTTTTTTTTTTAAATAAACACACATGCTGTGGCCATGACTCTACTGTCAGGCTTTGCCTGGGCAACCCAGCTTCAAAGAATTTATCAGCTGAGCAGAGACACATATATTTCCTTCCTCTTGTATAGGTAGTGTTATGTGATTGTGACAAGAGAACAGAAATCACAGGCTCTCAAGGAGTTTATTCTTTCATCTTGGACACGATCAAGGAGTCAAAACAGATTCGAAAACAAAAGTTCATTAAAATTTGCTGCATTTCAAAAATCACATCCATTATATTTCCTTTAGATTTTTAAAAAGTTACATTCTGTAACCAAAGCAACAATCATGATTTAATTGTAAGTGGACCAATGTACCATGCAGGCCACATGTATATTGCTATTGGATTTTAAAGGGATGAGAAAAGGGAATAGAGTTCAAAAGACAGGGAAATAGGGGGCAAGAAAAATAGGGAAGCAAGATGGTGACGGCTATCTGGCTTTTAGTTAAGCCTGCTCCCCAAACTTTGCCAGGTTCCATCAGACCTTAGTCTGCTTCCACTCCTACATTCTGGGAAAAAGAAAAGATGCAGATCAGAGAAGAGGTGGAGACCAGGAGAGAGAGGCAGGAAGGGAAGAGATGAAAAGTGCAAGGAAGCAACCAAAAAACTTTTAGGCCTGGTCTCATCCCCAGGTCTTCCAGAGCTAAGGTGATGCTTTCAGGATGCTTTTCATTATAGATGATCAGACACATGACACAACATGCCCCTCCTTGCAAAGATTACATAGAATAAAGTCTGCCATGCCGGTCCACGAGCATGGATGTTTGAAGTCCTGAATGCTGATTATGAAGAGGTTTAACTCCCTATCTTAACCCTATTTACACAGATATTCATTCATGCATCTATCCATTCATTCATTTAGTGAGTGGAGCCCCAGTTGTGAGTCAAGCACTATGGAAAGAAAAACCTACAAACCATAAAATGTGGAGCCTGGTCAAATAAAAACAAAATCAAAAACTGATTACTGCTATGAAGGAGGGTTTTAAAAGTGTGTTACAAATGCCAGTTTGAAGTCTAAGGAAGTGATGCTCCACAGAAGTGACATCTGAGCTAAGATGAGCAGAGTTTCCAGGCAGAGGGGACAGTTATGCTAAAGTCCTACTGTAGGAGACATGGGGAGAGGGGCATAGTATGAGGTCTGAGAGGAAGGCAAGAGCATGATCATACAGGCAGAGTGGGCTACCGCTAAGGAGGGACGGGAAGTCCTTGAAAAGTGATGCAGGGAAGGGACCTGATCTGATGCAAGATCCCTGGCTGCTGGTGACCAGAGGAAGGCTACATGAAACCAGCTGTCTTGTAAGACAAGTGTTGGCAAATTTCCCATAAAGGGCCAGACAATAGATATTTCAGGCATTGTGGGCCAAGAGGTAAAATCATGGATTTTATGCAAATTCTACATAACAAAAAAGAAAACAAATTTCCACAAAATACTTATTGATGAAGTTCAAAATATAATAATAATTGAGTACAATTTTAAAACTACAGGTCGAAGAGTGAGAAGAATGAAATTTTTGTGGAGGGGATAAGAAGTTGTTTAATTGGTATTCTGCCACTGTAGCAAAAATGCAGCCATAAACAATATGTAAATGAATGAGCATGGCCGAGGGCCAATAAAACTTTATTTATGGACTGAAATTTGAATTTCATATAATTTTCATGTGTCCCAAAGTATTATTTTTTCTTTCGATTTTTTTCAGCCATTTGGAAATGTAAAAAGCATTCTTAGCTTGAAGGCCACACAAAAACTGGAAGCTGGGCTCTGCTCTGGTTTGTCACCCTCTGCCGTAGACGGTCCCACTTTCCAGATGTCTAGCTGTTTGCTTAGGAGAACCTTCATTTTGACAGATTACTACAGGGTGATGGTATGTATTTCTTGCTGCATCACATCAAAAGACTTGTGATATAAGGTCATTCTATTATAGGTATTACTAAGTTTGATCCATTTTGAAGGTACATTTTCTCCTTTGTAATTAGAAGCAATCTGTTGGTTGACACTCGGGATCCTATGAGCATCCTATTCCCCCAAAACCTTTTACTAAGTGATTTTAGCTTTTATGGATGATCCTTGCCTGAGTCAATCATGATACTAGAAGTTATAAAATAATTTTGATAATAATTTTTAATAGCTGCTGAGTATACCATTGTGTGGATTACATAATTATTTATTTATTGAATCGCCTGGTATTAAACATTTAGATTTCCTTTTTGTTCTTTTTTGGTTGCTATTACAAGTCATGCTTTCATGAATATCCTATAGCTAAATATTTCTGTACATCTATAATTAGTTACTTAAAGAAAATTACTGGGTCATAGAGACATTTTTAAAGGGTTTTGATTTAAATAAACAACTGCATTTTAGGGAACTTTTGCTCCCATTAAGAGTGCTTGGTTCCTAACATTCCAGCCAACACTTAAAAAGTATCATCACCAAATTGACAGATGAAAATGATTTCTCATTATTTTAATTTGTGTTTAATTGTAGTGAGGTTGAAACATCTGTATTTCTTCTACCTGGTCAGATCCTATGCCTATTTATCTATCCTTTCCATATTAATCTTTAAAAGCTCTTTAAACACTAAGAACATTAATTCTTTGCCATTTAATATGCATTGTATTTTTTTCTCAGATTGTGGAAAAATACATTTTTTATTAAAACTTACATGGTTATTTTCATCTTAAATTGATCTGATCCTCCATGAGACAGATTACAAAAAATATTAGAAATGGGGAAAGAAATGCAAAAAATAATTAAGCAGATGTAGAATTGTCTTTATTATGAACTTAAACATCTTTCAAGAAAAATAATTCCCTAATGAGCTTAAAAATTTTATTATCAGCATTCAAAATTCTCTTTTGATCTTTGCTATTGACTATAATGTTATATAGCTGATTTCATTAAGTTTTTAATCCATCATTCCACATCTACTTTACATAATTGGCGCAGTTATAAATGTAATTTTTAATTAACGCTGTGGCATAATGCAAATTTTAATTAACAGCACCACCTAACACATTTTGTTTAGTTCTCGTCAACCATTTAAGATGTAATTTTTCACTAGAATAAATTGCATTGTTGTGCATATCCCTGGATAAATTCTTTTTGTTCCTCTAGGGTTAAATTCTTAAGTCAGTCTCAGAAATAAAACTACTGGATTACCAGGGGAAAAAGTATTTTCTGCCAGAGAACATGGCAGAAAGACTCATTCCGCGCTGAGCCCCAGGTATTTGTGTGTCACCAGCAATATTTTAGAAAGAGCTTATTTTCCTAAATTCCCAGTAAAATAGGTTCTGGTAAGTTTATTTATTCTGGCTGAGTCTATGGGTGTATTGTGGCATTTGCGGTTACTGTAAGGTGCACTTCTGTGCTAACAAGTCTGTGTAAGATCCATATGACAGTTTCATTTCTGTTTCCTTCACTTACACACCTTTATCACCTGCGGGGTCAAATTTGGCAGTGGAACTTCAACACTTACTCCTATTCTTTCTATATACGAGTTAGAGAGCTTCCAGATAGAATTCACCTTGTGCACTTGCTCTCTACTCTCTTCAAGAGCAAGGGACAAGTTTCAGGCAGGCGTATGTCCCTGGCATGTCAGATACGGTTGGCATGCAAAGCTAACATCCTAGGGGGTGAATCCCAAGCATACCCTCTGTCTCTGTGGCCTGTGGCCACGCGGCAGGGCCTCAGATCCCCCTTCACAACCAATACTCCCATGGTCATGTCATCACGGATCTGAGGAGAGGAGTGGCTCTGGGAGAGGATGAATGGCAGGTGAGGCTCAATTCCTGGCCTAGGCTGACTGGGCTCCTGTCATCCCTAGGCAGTCCTGCCTCTGCATATCATATCACCATGGCAACCATATCTTTCATCTCCCACTGAAAACAGGGGCTGCGGTTCATGCTAGACCTCACTCTCTGAAGGTCTCTTGGAGTGGCGACTGAGGGTATGAGAAGTGCTCCAGGTTTTCCTCAAAAAGGTTCACTGTAAGCATTAAGCACTAACATTCTTCTAAAACAAAAGGGGGTGCTTTTGCTCACCCCTTCCCCAGGACATTTAGCAATATCTGGGGATATTTGATTGTCATAATTGGAGATCCTACAGGTATCTAGTGAACAGAGGCCAGGGATGTTGCTAAATATTCTACAATGCACAGAAAAACCCTCCACAACGAAAATTATCTACCTTCAAAGGCCAGTGGTGCCAAGGTTGAGAATTCCTGCTCTAAAACAAAATAACGGCCCTCTGTGCTTCTCCTTCTAAACCCAGATTCAACTATTACACCAAGACAGAGTATCCGGCAACACAAATTAAAATAGACTGAATTCAGTTTTGTGTAGATAGGGATATTTCATTTAGAGATTTGTATTTCATTATGGCGTCTCATGTGACACTTCTCTGACTGGGGCCCAGAACCAGGCAATTGAAGCCCACGCTATCATTATCGCCATCCGGTGACGCACCAGAACTTGACTCTGCAGCACACCTCACTGGCTGTGCACTTCAGCACCAACTCTCACTGGGGTTTTCCAGTGAGATGGGGAGACTCAGGAAATCTGTACAGAGCACCAGGAATCAGAAGAGACATTATGTAGACGTCTGTACGCAGACGACACTGAGGCAGAGCTGCCGAGGAATGGAGAGAGAAATACCTGGCCAGGTTGGTTCGGAAGCCACCAGAGCCAGCTACCTAAGATGCTGCCTGTCACAGGGGAGCCGAGCGGTGGCTGCTTCTGAACATTTAAAACCTTAAGGTCAAGTGTATTCAAAGCAGCTTATTCTAGACGGTAAATCAAAGAATCAGGTCTTACCGGAGGTGCTGATGGTGGGGGAGGAGGAGGAGCCCCCAGAGGTGGGGGAGGTGGAGGCAGAGGGGGAGGTGGTGGTGGCGGTGGCACTGGCATATGTCACAGCGTTGGTGTCTCTCGCCTGTGAATGGTCCCAAGGGAATGGTTTCTGGTCTGAAAATGAGAAAAGGGATAGGTTTAAACTTGAATGCCTTTATTCATACACGGGTAATATATGTCATGCAGACACACGGATATTATAGATAGTTACATTCTTTCACTTGCTCATTCATTCATTCATTCATTCAATAGTGAATGTCCACTGTGAGTCAGACATTGTGTCAAGTGCTGTAGACTGAAAGAGTAGCCAGATTCCAGAGAGCATCAGATGATAAAAATGATAAAAATTTAGCTATTTATGTCTCAACGGAAATAGAATATATGAATATATAAATAGTGACACCTCATTCCTTAATGATTTTTCCAAATGACTCATTTCTACCTTTTCGGCATTATACTTTGAGTTTTATTATTGCCGATACAATCTGAAAGCATTCTGTACAAACTCCCATTTTCCCATTCAGAGCACACAATGAAATTTAAACTTTTCTGAATGTCACAGGCGCCGCGTTAATCATGATGCCAGCCTCGGAAAAGGCTTAAAGAGGGCATTCATCGTTTTCCTGCTTCCTGTTCTACTGTCAGCTCTTACTTTTCTTGCTGTTCCTCTGTTATTTCTATACAGTCATCTGGGTGGAGGCATGACATTTCCCCTCTGCAAAGACTTCATATCTGGTATTTGCTACACAGAGGGCTTCTTGGCACGATTTTGCCAATACAGTTATGTTTCAAACAGTAAATATCGTAGGCTGTCTGATCTCCAAATAAATACAGTATTTACCTGCAGAGCGTGTGTGAGTGTGTGTGCATGGGTACGTGTGTCTTAGAATCCATCCCAAGACACATTGCAAAGGCTTAAAACCTATACTAAAGAAAAACCCCACAGTTTATCAGAAGGAGGAAAATCTGTGTGAGAATCTAAAAACAATTTAAGGAGAAACAAAAATAAGTATCAGATTTAGGCAGGGGTGAATTCGCATTTCTTTTGTCTCTTTGGTCACTGGAGGGTCAGAACAAGGCCTGTGGCTGTTTCTTCAACTTTAAAATCTTATGACATCTGTATTATTCCATGTTAATATTCTTATCTCTTAGAGATATAAAAGCAATTATGCAACATGGTACTTTATTCTTAACAGAGTCACTGAGTTTGCCTACTTAGTAGATATCAGCTCTCTTTATCTTTTTATATAGTGGCTGCAATGTGACA